>VDFB02065163.1:0-19235 GCA_007258455.2 Sequoia sempervirens | reverse complement strand
GCTTCTCACACTTGTGGCATTCAATCCTTAACATCTTGTCTTATATTTATACCATGTTCAACCTTAGAAACTTTCTCTAAGATTGGCTACACACACTTCATATTACAAATTCAAATTAGGTTAGAAAATCAACATTCTCGTGGTGGAAGAGAATGAGAGTGGACCAAACCAAAACTTAACCAAGACCCAAAATAACTTCTTAGATCAATCACACGCTTCCTTAATTGATACTTATTCTTCACATGACGTGTAGACACCAGGTCATCCAAACCTAATGAAAACACAAATGAACTTTGAAGTATAGTTTTCTACAACAAGAGGATAGCATGCAGACCACATAACATGCTTCATCATACACTAAAACACATATTAGATGCCTTTAGATTCATCCCAAGCTAATGCAACAAGATTCATACATAGAATACTTTTCGTTAGTCCATCCAGACTATACAGACACACAGTAATTTTGAACCTAGTCTTCTGGAGCACCAAACCACTAACACCTTTGATAGAAGATAGATAACATCATTACAAGCCTTCTACTAGATCCAAAAGACTTGAAACAAACCAGTGTAGGACTATGGAGAAAATAAATTTATCCTAGTCTATAGAAAAACAACTCTGCTAAACCAATTCAAAAACTTGTGAACACAACTTTCACTCTTCATCAAACCAGAAGCTCTAATCTAGGATATATCCCCCAAGGATTCCCTTAGACAACACTTCAGATCTGCAAAAGTTGTTGGTTCCTTTTACAGTGTAACCAGGTTTTTCTTCTAATCTACCTACAAAATTTCCAATTCCAATCAAGGGAAGCTCAAAGGACTTGGACCAACTGATGAGGACTTTAAAAAGCCTCCTACACTTCGAGCTCTGCAAGACTCGAGAGGGTAATCCCTTAATGTGTTTAAAACCTCTGCACCATTATTATAAACAACATTAACAATAACAGATAATCTCACTAAGTAGCTCAACACGATAAAATAATATCGAATAGAATTGGCTATTCATCGATAATATCAATTATCTGGAGCATGAGATAACTACAACACAATCCACAACATAAGATAGTCATTGATTTGCAATTTGTAGCAAGCTCTAGGAAAAGACAAACAAATACTGAATCATACAGATAATTACAACTTAGATCAGTGCCATTTATCCACTGGAGGAGTCAAATTCATAAGCATCTAAGGGTATGTGATAGATTTAACACATAACATATGAAATCCTTGATGACATTGCATTGTAATCTCATCAATATGTATTCTAACTCAATACTACTTATGAAATCCTTATACAGAAAATGTCTACCTACAATCCCATTCAAGCATTTTAATTAATTCCTTGAATTAAAGCTAAAATAGAATCATACACACCACAATAAAGGGAGATGGATAAACAACCTTAGTTATTTTTATTCAAAGTTCAGATATGCATGTACAATGGAGAGACATGAGCTTGAATTTATCATTTCAACTCAAATGCTAGTACTGTTATACAACATTAAATCCCCATGAACTCAAAACCTATTACAAAATGACTCAAAACCTAAATTGCGTTTCTCTCTAAAACCATCAGACTTTACAATTTGCTCTGCAACTTCACCTAGACTCGACCAAACATTATCTAACTTGCTAACTTGTACTTCTGGCCTTGAAATCCTTCTTATAGAAAATGAAGGAGCAAACAAGCATTAGGCCAAAAAGTAGTCATGTCACTAGCCAATTGGCACACCTGGTGATATTTCAAAAATTTGTTACAACAACCATCACCCTAGAGAATATTCTTGTTCATCATGTTAGCTGAGAAAAGTTGATGCAACAACAAAAACCACAAGAAACCCGCGCCGAGATTGCCATCAAAGAAAAATTGGAAACCATTGCAACCACAGCATCTGATTTATCGATCAAATCGTTCTAGTAAGTGTCTCATCCACCATTAAAGATCACTCGCGCACTGCACAAATGACTCCAACCATATTTGATGCAGATTCAAATTTGAGCCATCGATCTTTCAGTTAGATCAAATTATCGAACGATCGCCTTCAAAACAAGCTGACACAATCGCGAACACGACAATAAGGGGCCCACCATACCATATGTTGCGAAGGAATTCAACATGGCAGTCGCCCGCGATATCGCAATCAGTAAAGATCCTACAACTTTGGATCATGTGATGGCGGGAAACCGTAGATCTTGAGCATCAATGATCTTCTTCGTTCAACACAATCGCCAACCTTATCATTATCCATCGAGCAACTTTCCCACCAAGATTATGATAGATCCGTCAATTTAAAACACATGCACCTTAAGAGCACTTTAGTAACCCGCCTTTTAATGTATTAAGGGCAGACAATATTTCCTTTATTCTTTTGGCTTCATCAAATGAGACACATGGCGCCCGCCCGGGATATCACGATCATTAAAAACCTTGCAATTTTGGATCACGTGATGGCAGGAACCCATTGATATCTAACAATAATTGATCAACGACACACAAACTTATCTCCTTTGGCCACGCCAAAAAAGGACACATGGCACCCGGCTGTGATATCGCGATCAACCAAAGCACTGTGGTGGGGTCGTTGCGGGATGGCGGGGAATGATTGAGATCAAACGGTAGTTGATCAACAGTCACACAGATTTCATCCTTCTGCAAAAAAACCATTTATTAAGAGGACAAGGGGACATCACTAGGCGGATGGTAAACAACGACATAAGTCGTTTTAAAACCATGAAACACAGGGCCAACCAAGACTTAGGAAAATGAAAAAATCCTATGGAGGAAATAAAATTAAAACAAAGGGACTCGACCTAGATGAACCGATAGGACATAAGTCATTTTAAAACCCCTCAAAAAGTAACATCGAAATAGATCTCGACCAAGGCATAAAATAAACACAAGGTTTTTACATGAAAATAAGGCTAAAACCCCCAACCTAGGGAAAATTTTGACACCATGAGAGACCAGTAACACCAGGCAGGGCATGAGCAGAACACAAGGAGAAAAAATTAATGAAGTTCCATCACAAGCATAGGATCAACACAAAATAATTGCAAAGCACAAACCGAAGCACATCTTGAACACACACATAATTTTGTCTTCACTATTTCTCAAAAGCACTTGGTAACTCATCATATCAGCACACTTACAACATCATAAAGATAGCTCCATGTACTCATGACATCTCTACAGGGTGTCAACTATACATGCACAACCTACAATCACTTATTGGATCACAATAATGCATTACACTTTTTGGCCATACTTGACATTGAAATCAACATTTTTCACCAAATCTTCACTTTCTTACACCTATAGCATTTAAACCATTAAGAATTTGAAGATGAAGAAAACTAGTGATTTGTGAGATTTTGTGTGTAGATTGTAATTATATATTTTTTTAAAATTAAAAATAAATTGTGAATCCTTTTATGTAATTTTTAATAACTTATTTTTTCTACAAAACAACATTTTTAAAAAGTGGTGTTTACTTCGATCTGTCTAACTTTTTTTATATAAAGGATACAATTCTAATTTTTGAAATAGAGATTTGTCACCTTAATATCTAGTGCATGGATATTTTTTCATATTTGTTTGTTGCATACATTTTTTTAATTAATTTTCTAAGTCAGAGTAATTATAATTTGGATAGAGGTGTACTTCAGCCCGCATAACTTTTTTTGTATGCATTTGAATTAACTTATTTTTTTTTGATGGAATAAGGACATCAATACCTAGTGCACATGTATTTTTTAGAAAAAATTCTCTATTTTCCTATTTTTTCGTATGTGTGAAACAAAAGACCTTGATGTTTGTTGAAAATCCTACATTCACAAGAAATAAAAAATAAATATAATAATAAAATTAAATATATTTAAAATTATACTTTTTGAGAAGCTTATAATAAAGGCTACATACTTGCAAAACATAAATTTTGAATGAATTCATTTGATCCCCTAAAAGGTAAATCAAAAGTGGCTTTTTATCAACACTTTGATAGGTGTAGAGGAGACTCCATTATAAGTATGGTTTAAAACTAACGAGGTTATATCCAAGGGGGTTTGATCTAAGGGGCTTTTATCAAACTCTCTTTAATTAAAATCCTTTAAATGGAACCTTTAAAGGCTTAAATCATTATATTTTCCAAAAATATGTGATTTCAGGAAAAAAGTAGGATGTCCCAAAAAGTGTAACAATTTTGTCTTCACTATTTCTCAAAAGCACTTGGTAACTCATCATATCATCACACCTACAACATCATCAAGATAGCTCCATGTACTCACGACATCTCTACAGTGTCTCAAATATACATGCACAACCTGTAATCACTTGTTTCCCTCTCTAGAACAACCTATATTGTGTTGACATCAATGAAAACACCACCATACTCATTCATACTTGCAACATATAGAACATAATAACAAACTATAAGATGAAATGTGTGCACCTAGAAATTGGAAGATGAATCGAAGGAGTCCTAAAATGCTATAAATTCTAACTTTTTGACCTAGTGGGACTCATTCACCATTATGTGTGAATCATTCCCAACTCTGGATTTTTGAACACGAGTAGGTTTCAGACAAAGGAGTATCTAAATATATTAAAAAAAATTGAAAAACACCTACATTAGGACTCATTTTCCACTTTTGGTGAATGAGTTTAGTTTGGATTTTCTAGAACTTCAAGGTCTGAATCTACTCTTCTCAGTCTGCTCAATTTGCATCCCTAGGTTTATGGATTTGAAACCTTAATTTTTGGGACTGTAAGTGACTTTTTGTGAAGATATCAACCTTGTGACAACTTGATGACTTTCTCCACCCTTGCAACCTAATCTTCAATGATTCTTCAAGCTCCAAGACACCTAGATATGCAATCACACATGTGAAGAGGAGAAAAACTTGTTGATTTTTAGTGAATAGGGCTTTTCCATGGTCAAACCCCTTACAGGTAATTAAACCAAATGATGAGACAATGAAATGGATGCATGAAACATGAAACAAAGAACAATAATACCTTGAATGATGCCTTGTAAATGATGTCTTGTAAATCTGCAACTCAACATGAAATGGCCATGAAGGATGTAGATCTTGATCTTGAAAATAGGAGTAGAACAAAGCTTGGTCTTGGATCTCCAATGATACATCACAACACTAGCTCAATAATATGCTTGATGCTTGATATGCTTGCCTTGATGATGGATCTTGAATTGCTGAAACAATTGATGGAGAAATCTACCCTTTAATTCCTTAGAAATGATCTTGAATGCTTTCTTGATGCTCTTGTGAAATATTGAAATGCTTAACTCTTGCTTTCTTGACTTGATATCATGTAGGCTTGTTGAAATAATGATTTGAAAGCTTTTTTATATAAGAAATGCACTCAAATGATTGTTTATTTGATCCCAAAGGCTGACATAGAAGAAATTTAAACTTACAATCAAGTTTTCCTACTTAAAACCTTTAAGATAGGCCAAATGGGACTCATTCACCAAGTTGGATGAATGGCTCCCACCTAGATGGTAATCATTCTCCTGAGGTGGCGAATGGGTCCCACAAGTCCTATTTTTCTTGCTAAAATTTTGGGGAGTGTGTAAATTAAGCTTATATGTGGATCTTGTTGGGTTTTTGATCAAAATATGCCTTGGGATGCATAATATTAGGTCATAGGGGCTTATTAATCATGATATAAAGGTCATAATACAATAGGGCCCAAAAATCTAATGTGAAAGTGTAAATAAATACACTTTACAACACTAAATTAAGGAAAAAATAGGTCTATTTAGCTAAAAAGGGCCCTAAATTCCATGCAAATGTGTAAAACACATTACAACACTAGATTAGGTCCATTTAGTTTACAAGCCTCCTAAATTTAATGTGAAGATGCAAATACATACACTTTACAACATTAAATAAAGGCAGAGTTAAGTTATTTAGTTTTAAAAGGGCCCAAAACCTAATGTGGATGTGTAAAACACCTTACAACACAAGATCAAGGTGAAATTAAGTTCATTTTATCATTAATTATTCCCAAATCAAGTGTGAAAATATAAGTGACGACATTTTTCAACACTACAATGACAAAATTTTGGCTAAACTATTCCCTAGATCCTTGAAATACACTGCCTTAGAATGGTTTTCCTCATTATCAAATAACTAATTCATTCATTCAATGAAATTTATGAGGCCTTTATTAACCATTTCCAAGTTCATATGACCCCTAAGATGACCTTGGCCGATTTGATGAGATGTAAGCAAAAAAATGATGAAAAGGTTACTGACTTCATTTCATGCTACGAATCACTTTATTCCCAAATCAATTTGCAAATTCTTGATCCTCACCTTCAAATAATGTTCATTAAGAACTTAAAAACTAAGATACAAGATAATATTGGCATGATGAAATTTCCTTCCTTTGTTCCCTTGTTTACTTCTCTTCATGATTATCAAAACTCAGTTAGTAGTCATGAAACAAAATCCATCTCTAGCCGTCCTAAAAATTCTGAATCCACAAATCAAAATAATTACCAATCATTTAGAAAATAGAATAAAGGTTTTATCCAACTAAATCCCCCTCAACCAACTCAACATGTTGATGCCCAAGTGGCCTCTATAATGAATACTACTCCTTTTGCATTTGTTGATCTGGCATGGAAATTTACTCCCTTACCTAATACCCTTCATAACACAATGTCACAACTTTTAGAATAGAAAATAATCACCTTACCTCTTGTCAAAGCACATGATCCTAATAAACCATTACCTCCAAACTTTATATTGAATTCTTATTTCCATTATCACTAACAAAATGGACATGATACAACACATTGTAAGTGTCTTAAACATCTTGTGCAATACCTCATTGATTTTATCCTACTTTCAATTGGAGATCTTAATGATCAAGGAAATAATTTTGTTGCTCCTCCTAACAAAAACTTGCGAATATTTACCAACCCTATTCCAAAACAAAATATTTCATTTGTCAAAGAAACTAAAAAGAATGATGTGATGAATGCTGACACAGATGATGACATGGATATTGTTGAACAAGATCCTATGGATACTAATGAACAAAGTCCATTGGATGATATGGTTGGATTGATCAAAATTCAACCTCGTAAAGGCAAAACTAAAAAGCCTATTGAGATTGCTTTATCCTCACAAGATAAACTTAAGCATACACCTGATGGTCCTCTTTACATAGTCGGTCAAATCTATGATAAGCCCACTAATGGGATATTAATTGATCCCATCTATGGAGAAAATGTGATCACCGAGGAATTCTTACTTATGCATGAACTCTATCAAGAAACATATGATAAACTGAAAGCATGGATAAAGAAACATAATGGTTTCATTTGCCCTATGATGGGATCGAACACCCTTCCTTTAACCATTGGAATGAATAATTAGATGTCTCATTCTCCACCATCTTGACATCAGACCAGTTTCATGTGAACCTTGGTTATCCATGGCTATGCTCCATGGAAGTCATCTTGTTGATTGTGCATAAATGCTTAAAGTTTCCCTTTTATAATGAAATCTTTACTATGAATCATAGTGGCTTTAATCCTCTATCTTCCCATGGGAAATTTTCCTTATATTTATTTTTGGCTTGAGCCTATGGAACCTATTAAACCTTGCAAGGACTTCTTTTTCAAATCCTACCAAAAGTTTAAGGAAAAATATATAAAAATATTATCTCTTAAGAACATGCCTCCACCCATGACTGATCCACTTATCCTTGACGAAACTATGATTGAACCTGAAGAAATTCCAAACAACCAAGACCAACCTAAGATAGATTCTTTACCTAACTCCTACAAAAAAACAAGAGATAATGAAAAAAATACTTTCGTGCCTCCTAGGATAAAGCAAGTTTAAAAAGCTAAAGAGAAAGCGAGCGACCAACCTCCCATGATTCCTTCCATTCCTCTCCTTAGGGAAGAAAAGAAACCTATGGTTGATAGACTTGTTCCTACACTCAAAAACCAAACTAAAAGAAATTGAAATGCTATAGGGTAGGCATAGACATCGTGCTCTTGCTCAAAGGTTAAATGAAGAAAACAACGAATAAAATCAGCATCTGAACTTGACTGAAGCAATACACAACGAGTCTCCGTTGTCGCAACAAAAGGATCCTATACCACAACCACATCAAGAGCTAAACCCTTCTTTGGAAATTATCATTTGACCTCCCATTGTGATTAACTTGGATGATGATTATGATGAGGTTGCTAAAATTGATGATGAGGTTGCTAAAATTGATGAAGAAGTGCATAGTGAATTGAATACATTGTTTTCCTCTTCTATGAGCTTAAACACTAATTCTCCTAGGAAGAGTGTTGAACTTGGTTATAACCCTAGTTTGACACTTGATTTGCATGTGCTCTATTAGTCTTGTGTTTTTTCTTTTTTGCATGTTCTTGTGTGTGATTGCATGTGCGTAATGTGATCCCCCATGTTTTTTTTTATGTATATCTTTATTTGTGGCATTCCTCTATTTGTATCTACATTCATCTCTATGTTGTAAATCTTTTTATCTTTTCTTTGTCTTGTGTTTAACTTTAGGGGATGACACAAGGCATTGAGATATTCATGTCTCTTCCATGTTGGCCCAAAATATTTTCCTCTACCTTTTCTTTGTCTTGTGTTTTCCTTTTGGGGATGATGCAAGGTGTTGAGACATTCAGGTCTCTTCCATGTTGACCCAAAAAAAAATTCTCTTTTTTGCCCTCTTTATTTCATTCTTCCCGTTCCATGAGTATTTGGGGAATGATGATAGTTCCAAGCTCTCTAAAAATATTGTAGAAAATACATATTGACCTCAAATCCATGGATCCCTTTTGTGATTTTGGGGGTAACTCCATTTTTCATTGGCATTATTCTTTCTTAAATCATGTTTTATTGTGTAGTCTTCTTACTTCATGCAATACATCTTTCTCTTTGTGGTGACATTGGGTGTGATGTCCTTCAAGAGAGTGATATCTCTTAGCATATTATATTCCTCTTGGTCGCCTAAGAAAACACAATGCATCCCCTAAGTTACAAATATTATATTCTTCAATTGGTCCTCTCTTGGAGACATTAGGCATAATGTTGCCTAAGTTAAGACCTTACATGAACTAAGTAAAACTCCTTTGAATGTACCTTACACTATTTTTCACTTACAATAGGTGTTACATGGCCACCTTGCATAACAAAATTTGTTTTCCTATGGTGCCATCCTTTTTGTTCATGGGTGTCAAGCATACGGAGCTTTCATTGCCTCATGGAGCTAGTTTAGTTCATTGTTTTGTGGCACCTTATCAAAGTTATCACAAGGTATAATTTTGGTATGGTTACCATATGGGAGCCAAATTTAGGCAAGAATTTCCCATAGCCACTTGCTTGTCTATGTGAGCACATACTACCATGTGTGTATGTGTCTCAATGGGGGTTCACCTAGTGGATACCATATTCCACTAGCCCTTGTGAGCATCCATTGGTTTGCACAACGGAAATCGCATTCCACTTGTAAATTTTTCTTTTTGTAAAAATAGCCTTGATCTAATCCATAGCATGCAGGAAAAATGGTTGAAGCTTGATCCATCCCATTTTTTATTTACTTTTCTTTACCTTCTTTATGTCTTTGAAAATGTATGCTTGTGCCTTGATGTTGCTCCTTATATAATTTTCATGAGTGTCCTCTTGTGCCTATGTTGGTCTGCTATAGGATCTTGATCCCAGGGTCTTTTCCATCTCCTTTGATCTTTGTCATCCTATGTCTCCCGCATTGATACACTTGGACCCCTCTTCATGTGAGTTTGTATACTTTATTGTGAGTTTGAAGCAGGTTCAGCCTCTCACTTTAAAGTGAGGCTAAATGTAATGACAAAAATGTATCCCCTTACATTTTCAAATTTTTTTAGGCCCTCCCTATTGAATTGAGAATAATTTTGCCTTGATTTAGTGTTGTAATGTGTTTAACACATTCACATTAGGTCTTGGGCCCTTGAAAACTAAATGAACTTAATTATGCCTTATTTTGGGTGTTGTAAAGTGTACCTTCACACTTTCACACTAATTTAGGGTTTCATTAATAAAATGGGATTATTTATGCCTCATTTGGTCCTATTTTACTTCCACGAGCCTTCATTAATGCATCTTTCTAATATTAATCTTGACATAAACCAATATACAATCATGATTCATGTGTTTTTGGATTGTGTTTCATGGAAAAATAGGTTTTGCATCAAAATGAGTTAACAAGATGATGAAACACTACTTTTCACTATAAAACATGCAATTATGAGAGCCAAAATTCCTAAATAACAATTAGAAACTAATCCTAATTGGTTAAAAGCACAAACTTGTGTCACACTTTATAAAGGAATCGGCCAACAACAAAAAAAATTCTGAACCTCGACCACATAAAAGTTGTCTTTATGTTTTAAATTTCAAAATGGTGTAAACTAATGAAATGTAGAAATTTTGATGAAATTTATTCTTGTAGTTTTTCAAAATTTTAAAAAATTGTTTTCATTATGTATGTTTTTATCAATTTAAGGACAAATTTTGGAATGTTGATTTCAAAAAAGAGCAACTCCACGGGATGTCAAGAAAAAAATTGAAAAAAACTTCATTTCTCCCTAATTTTTTTCCCAAAATAGGTAATTTTAATATCTTGTGCATGGAAAAAATATATGAAATTTTGATGTATATTTTTCTCGTCATAACATTTTAAAGTTTGACATGTTAGAATTTGATAGTTTTCACGGGACGTCAACTATTATCAATTCTTTTAATTATTTTCAAAAAAAAAATTATACCCTTTTGAAGAAGAATCTCTCCTCTTGTGCCCCATATAAGTTTTAAATTTTTTTAATATTGTAACAAATATTTTGGGTCCCCAACATCTCTAACTCCTTAGGGTTTTTCACCTAGAAGGAGAGGAAAATGTGCCAAAATGACTTTGTTAAAATTAGAAGAAATGTAAAGAGCAATGTGAAGTGTGTGTGTGTGGATGTGTTTAAATGTTGGAAACTTAATGAAAATGTAGATTAAGGAATGTATTCTAACCTAATGTAAAATTGTTGGAAAACACAATGTGTATTCAAACAACTTGACTAGGAATGTAAACAAACTAAAACAAAAAATAACCTTGTTGAAGATATGAACCTGGAAGCTGGAAGAAGCTAGAATAAGGCTCTGAATACTTGCAGAAGACACTAGAAATTCTCACTAGGACTGATTCGCCATGTATGGCGAATGAGTCTTGTTTTTTTCTAGAAAGTGTCAGAACCAATTTCAGGGAATTGGGTATCCAGATCTTCAGAAATCATTGTTCAAGCCTAGAAATTGGACTGATTCACCATCAATGGCGAATGAGTCCTCTTCTGGAAAACAGAGAAATCTGGATTGGATTATGTGGCTTAGGATCTACAATTTTGTTTCTGATGAATCTTCGGATCTGAATCTACAAAATTAGACCTGTAGACTCTCTCCAAGCTTGAAATAGGGCTTGAAACACCTTGAATGACTTTGATAAGATGTGTACACCTTTCCTCACCTTTCCACTTGATAAATCTGCATACACAAACACATGTATGCAAAGGGGGAAAAGTGTTGAAGGTTAGGATATGGGGGTTTGCCTTGGTCAAACCCCTTTAGGTAATTAAACTAAAGTGATGAAATAAAGTAATGGAACATGCAACAATGGATATGATTACCTTTTCATGATGATTTGATCTTGAAAGTATGCAACAATGGAGGAAGATTCATCCCTTGAATGCTTTAGAAATCTAACTTGAAGACTTCTAATAAATAAACCCTAACTTGTCTGATTTGGATGAGAAGATAGAAGATGAATTAATGATGAGAGATGTAAAAAATGGGTTGTTACCTCTAGAATGAGGATAAAAACACTTATTTATAGACAATTGTGCCTTACTATCCTGATTATACCTCATCACAGGGTGACATGTAGTGAAATTAAACTTTAAATTTCACTTTTTCCTGCTCAAGGGTCAAAATGGGGCCAAATAGGACTCATTCACCACACATGGCGAATGTGTCCCACCTAGATGGGACTGATTAGCCATGCATGGAAAATGGGTCCCATAGGGGCCATTCCAGTAGCTCAAAAGCCAAGGAATAAGGAAATAAGGTTTAATTTGCAACTTTTTCGAGTATTTGATCAATTAAAGCCTCAGGATGCACAATATGGGTCATTAGGGACCTATTAGTGATGATTTAAATGTAAAATAGGTCTTAATACACATAAATCAATGTGAAAGTGTGGTTAAATGCACTTTACAACACTAAAATTAGGTCCACATAGCCTAGAAGGGCACAAAAACCAATGTGAATGTGCAAGACACATTACAACACTAGTTTATCATTAAGTTTAGTTCAAGAACCTTTTAGATTGATTTAATAATCCTATTAAACACATTTTACAATGTTGAATTAGGGAGAAATACATTAATTAAGTCTAGAAAAGCATGAAAGTCATTTACAAGACTTTACAACACCTTTACAAGACATTGTTAAAAGCATTTTATTCGATTTGCAAGGGTCCAAGACCTAGTGTGGACACATAAAATGCCTCACAACACTAGATTAAGACCACATTAAGTCTATTTTATCATGAATTAATCCCATGTCAAGCAAAGGGTACATTTTTCTACAACACAAATATGTTTTAATATTTTTTTTAATTTCTAATCATCCTCTTTTTTAATTTTAACAACCTACTTGCATGATTGTAAAAATAAAATATATTAAAATTAAATCAAAATATTAATATATATATATATATATGGATTCACCACTTCGAGCTCTACAAAAGGGTATTTTTATTTTTTGCAAAAAAATCATTTTGACTGGAGAAATACTCTACCAAATTTGAATGTTTCAAAAAATTCTTAAAAAAGGTGAGTTAGCTGCCAAGTAGGATGCCAACCAGACATGCTCGGTTGAGTATGTTTAAGTCAAGCATGTTTTGGCTAAAACATACTCAGCCGAAACATACTCGACTGAAAATTGCTTGATATTTTCAAGCTATAAATACCAAGTATGCTCACTATTTTCACATTTTTGGTCGGACATATTTTGCGGATTGGCTTTTGACCGAAACCTCTTCAGTCGAAAAGGTACCTGCCACATTAGTGTTGCATGGTTTCAGTTTAAATCCACTCAATTGAATATCTTCTAGGCAAAAATAGTTCACTCAAAACTATTTATTTGGCCAAAAGTGTGACACACTATTGTGCTATTACCCAACTATTATAACAACTATGAGGAGTTTTAAGAGCTCAAAATGATGTGTACCTTTTTGTAAGAAGGTTGTTTATAGGGCACAAAGGACTCATTCACCTTTAGTGGAGAATGGGTCCCTGTTAGGGTTTTTGAAGCTGAGATCTAGGTTTTTTTCCTCGATTATTGCACTCTTAGATCCTCGGTTGTTAGCTCTCAAAAACCTATTACAAATTTTGTAGCCTTCTTTATGTGTTCTTGCACTATGAATGACAACTTTTGCAACTTGACAATTTTGGCAATTTTGCTTCAAACTTGTTCTCCACTTGATCTCCAACCTATAAATCTCATTACAAACACACATTTAAGAGAAGAAAAACAATGGAATGTTGATACCTTGGAAGTTGTCTTGGAGTATAAATTTACAAACTAACATGTGGTGTCCATGAAGAATGTAGATCTTGATCTCAAATAATATGTGAAACAATACTCACAATATGGATCGTCAATGCTACATCAACTATCTTACCTCAACAACATGCATGAATGCACTATTCCTTTGTCATGATAACATGATCTTGAATTGTTGCAATAAGTCTTCAATAATCTGCCCTTGAATGTCTTTGAAATGCTCCTGTGAACTCTATAATTCTCTTGTGAATGTACTCTTGAGTGCTCATGAAGGTCTAGGATGAAACTATGTGCATTAACCCCAAAATTCAAATAATTCAAGCCGACACTAGATCTAGAATTAAAAATTCTTAGAATCGTGCCAAATTTAAATTCAAAAAGGGGTCCTAAGAGAGGACCCATTCACCACTAAATTTGAATGGCTCTTGGCACAAGTTTCTAGGACCTTGCTTTGTGGGGTGGAAAGAACATCAAAAACCCACCTCAAATATGCATAGAAAGGGGGGTCCTATGTGGAGAGGACCCATTCACCACTAAAGGAAAATGGGTCCTAGCACCACTTTCTAGGACCTTGATTATTCCAAAATAGATTTATTCCATTTGATTATTGTGTGTTGGGATAGATCTCTCGGAAGGTGTCATTAAGAAGGATTAAATTTGAATTAAAGGGGCCAATTGAGCTCAATTAACCACAATTAATTAATGCAACCCATAAATAAAGTAAAATTTAAGTACATTTTGTTAAGAATAGGCCCTAGATTAATTTGAATGTGTACAACACATTACAACATTAAACCAAGGCACAATTAGGATAATTCAATGACAATTATTCCAAATTAAGTAAGGAAAAGGGATACTTTTTTCATTACTACATTTTTCCCCCACTTTAGTGAGAGCTTGTCCCCACAATAAACTCACACTAAAGTAGAAATTCAAGACATTTTAGCATGTAGAAATAACAAAGATACATAACCATGCCCTATCAAAGGCCAAGAAAAATACAAAAAAATAAAGGATCAAGCACAACCGTTCCAATGCGATGTGGAACAGGGTTGTTTGTCTGTAACATGTGCTACTCACTCTAGGGTAATTGAACATCAGTCTATCCACTAGGTGATTTGTCCCAATCATATGTTGCTCACTACAGGGTAGTGGAACCTTAGTTTGTCCACTAGGTGATTTATCCTAACGAGGTGGTTTAGTGAGAAATTCATGCCAGTGTGTCATCTTCTCATCATACTAACCATACCAAAGTTATCCTCCTGATAACTTCAATAAGGCATCACAATGCTATTCTTTTTGTAAATTCCTTTGAATGTCATTTCTATAAGTTTTTGTTAAAAGGGGATTTTGTTTTGTTCATGTAAGGTCTTCTTCTCAAGGAACATCACACCTAATGTCCCCAAGAGAGGACAAATTAAGAATATCATATTGCCACTTATGAGATGCCTCTCATTTTGCATCATGCTACACAGGTAGATCATATACTTAGAAATATCACACTCTTGGAGGACATCAAACCCAATGACACCACCAAGAAAAAGGACATGACACAAGAAAAAATAAAATCATGCCACGAAATATGCTGAAAGATGTCATTGATGTATGCCCCCACTTTAAAGTTGTTGCTACACCATTACTATGAGAAATTTCTTTAAAGTAGCTAATGTTTTCTCCTAAAACATGAGAGATTTCCTCGAAAAACCCTATGCCAAGTCATATTTTTTTGAAATAAAGTTGTGTCATGAAATAGAAAGGAAGGGTTTCCCCCCCAAATACATAAGGGATCTATGGATTCAGGGTTAGTATTTCTTTTTTACATTGATGTTTTAAGAGCTCAGAACTACCATCATACCCCAAATACTTATATAACTAGAAGAATGACACAAAGAGAGTGAAAACAAAGAAAAATCATTTTGGTTCAACATGGAAGAGACCTAAATGTTTTGACACTTTGTGTCATCCCCAAAAGGAAAACATGAGAGAAATGAAAAGATAAAGGAAAATCTTTTGGGTCAACATGGAAGAGACCTAAATGTCTCAATGCTTGTGTCATCACCAAATGGAAAACACAAGATAAATGAAAAATGCTTATAAAATAGACAAGAATGTAGGTACATTTAGAGGAATGCGCATAAAGAGATAGATACATAAAATAAAACACCATGGTGGATCACATTACACACATGCAATCACATAAAGAAACATAAAAAAAGACTAGTAAGGAACATGCGAGTCAACCTAGAGCAGGTCACTTGCATCTGAATCTCGGTTGGTATATACGAAGGTATAAAACTAGCCATAGGGACAAGAGCAAGTGTTGAACTAGGGTAAGCACCAAGTTCAACACTCTTTGTAGGAGATTTTTCATCTAAGCTCATAGAAGAAGAACACAATATATTCAAATCATCATGCACTTGTTCATAAATCTTTGTAGTGTCAATGTCATCATCTAGATTAATCACAATAGGCAATCAAATGACAATGTACATGGAATGTTCTTGTTTATGTTCCGGTGAAGGTATAGGATCATCATACATTGCTTTAGATAGGTTTAAATTTTTATTCTCTATGTTATTCTTGTCTTCTTGAGTTTGTAACTTATGAGAAATAGCACGATGTCTACGCCTACACTCTCTATCACTTTGATTTTTTTTTAATCTATTATCAATTTGTATTTGTGTAAGAGTGGGTTTGTCAATCATAGGTCCCTTCTCTTCCTGGGGAGGAATAGAAGAAACAACAGTAGCTTGTTCAACCACTTTCTCTTTAACTTTCTAAATTTGTTTGACTCTAGGAGGGACAACAAGATTTTTTTTGTTATCTCGTGGTCTTTTGTAGGAAATGGTAGGATGACTTGCTATAGGTTGTTTTTGGATGTTCAGAAGGGTTGTCGATTCAATCATTGCTTCATCAAGGATTGGTTGTTCAATCATAGGCTAAGGCATGCTTCGAAGGGATAATTCTGCTATTTTCTTTACTTTTAACTTTTGATAATATTTGAAAAAGAAATCCTCACGAGGTTTAATAGGTTCCATAGGTTCGGGCCAAGATAAATCTAATGAAAAGTTCCCTCGAGCTGATGTAGGATTAAATCCACTATGATGCACTTTAAGGATATCATTGCTAAATGGAAACTTTAGATATTTATGCACAATTAAAGGGATGAAATTCATGGAGTGAAGCCATGGATAGCCTAGCTTCACACGAAATTGGTTCGATTTTGGAATGATGGTGAATGAGATAGTTAATGTTTTCAGTCTGACTTTTAAAGGGAGATTTATCGAGCCCATCGTAGGACAAGAAAAACCATTGTGTGTATTGATCCATGCTTTCAGTTTATTATATGTATCTTGACATAGTTCATGTATGAATAGGAATTATTCAATGATCACATTCTCTCCACAGATGGGATCAATCAATATCCCAATAGTGGGCTTATCATTGATTTTTCCAACTATGTAAAGAGGACAATCAGGTGCACGTTTAAGTATGTCATTTTGTGAGAAAGCAATGCCAAGAGGATTCTTCGTCAAGCCCTTACAAGGTATAGCTTTGATAAATTCTACCATTTCAATCAGTTGTTCTTCATTGATATCTTGTATGTTTTCATTATCCATGTCAACCTTCATCACATCATTCTTTGTTTCTCTATCTTCAATAAGGTTTATCGTGGCATGTATGTTATTATTGTCTTGTTTGTTCAAGTACTCATGGAAGAAGCAACTAAGGCTATAGACAATTTGTGTTTCATTTCAAGTTTTAAGCATGTTCCTTAGATTTTGTATAATAGGAACCATGATAATGTCTATGATTTCACTAAGCATATTATCTTGTAAGTTTTCTAGTTGTTCATATAGTTTTTCTATAACATCATGCACATTGATTGTAGGAGGTGAAATCATAGGAAATGAAGTATGCAAACTATGAGCCATGGAGGGTTGATCATCATCACTATCAGAAAGAGAGCTAGAAAACCAAAGATACACGATGAGTGAGATATCTTGGGGTGACATGAGCATTGAACTAAATCTTACAATAGTATTGCTAATAGGAAACCAAGTTGTAAAGCTCATACAAGTTTTATAAACCTAGTGTGCAAACCCAAAATGGAAAAGGGCGATGTAATGACCTTGAATGAAATGCACTTTTCAAATTCTAAACAATGTAATTTATTGATTACAAAATATAATAAACTAAAAATGAAATGTTGTAAATGCAATTTTGATTTTTGACAATGCACTGAAATGAAGCAAATTAAGCTAGATGTAATGAAATTGATGAAATAGAAAATCAGAAAATTGAAACAGGAAAGTAACAACACCAAACATAAGCTTAAAACTAAAATTTCAACTTCCAAAAAATGCAGATCAGGATCTAACAGGGATTCATTTACTAGTAAGGGAAAATGGGTCCTGGTTAAGTATTTTTGAAATGTCTTTTCTGATTTCAGAGTGATTTTCAATGCTTTTTCAGATGTCAGAAAGGTTTAGGTCAGGCCTGATCAGCGACACATTCACCAATAAAGGTGAATGGGTCCTTGATTAGGATTTTTAACTATTTTTGAATAATTTTCAAGGTTTCTAAATTGTGTTTCAATTCTAGGTCTAAGACAATAACTTTCAGTTTCAGGTTTTCTAGAAATGCAATGTAAAAATGCAATAAAATGATGAATGCAAAGACCTATTTTGAAATTCAATGTTTTTTTTATTTTTAAATGCAATTTTCTGAGATCTAAATGATATGAAAAGTGACTAATTTATTTTTGTATTTTTCATATTTAGAGAATGCAAAACAATGAAATTCTAAACCCTAAATGAGATGCAAGTTTGAATGTAAAGTAGTAAACCCTAAATGAGATCTAATTCAATGAAATTTTAATGCAAATGAATGCAAGATCTAATGTAGGATGAAATGAAAGACTTCAAAATCAGAAAATTGCAATATTTAATAGGTAGGGTTCACCATTAATGTTTCATAGAAAAATAGGGTTTGCATCAAAATGAGTTAAAAAGATGATGAAACACTACTTTTCACTATAAAACATGGAATTATGGGAGCTAAAATGCCTAAATAACAATAAAAAACTAATCCTAACTATTATAGCAACTATGAGGGGAGTTTTTAGAGCTCAAAATGATGTGTACCTTTCTACAAGAAGGCTGTTTTTAGGGCACAAAGGACTCATTCGCCTTTGGTGGCGAATGGGTCCATGTTAGGGTTTTATGAAGCTGAGATTTGGGTTATGTTCCTTGCTTCCTACACTCTCATATCCTTGTTTTTCAACTCCCAAAAAACTGTAACAAATTATATAGCCTTCTTTTCATGTTCTTGCACTATGAATGACAACTTTTGCAACTTGACAATTTTGGCAATATTTCTTCAAACTTGTTCTTCACTTGATCTTCAACCTATAAAACTACAAACACAAATTCAAGAGAAGAAAAACTTGTTGATTGTTAGTGAATAGGGGTTTTCCTCAGTCAAACCCCTTTTAGGTAATTAAACCAAATGATGAAATAATGAAATTGAAGCATGAACATGGAACAATGGAATGTTGATAGCTTGGAAGTTGTCTTGGAG
>VDFB02065162.1:0-45632 GCA_007258455.2 Sequoia sempervirens | reverse complement strand
CATCAATCATCATGTCAAAGATTTCATGCATCATGTTTGTTATCGTGCTAACAATTATGGTGTAGGGTTTGTGATTGAAGCAAGTGTTTCATTCAAGATCAACATCATTCAAGCAAGAGTCAAGAACTACATCCATTGCAGCCATTTCAAGCATATTTGCAGCCTCTTATTGCTAGGGTTTGGTGAGTTACAACATTGCTATTTGTTCATTCATCATTCTCCATTCTTATTTGATTTCATTTCAAGGATTGATTTCCAAAACGGGGTTTGACCAAGGCAAACCCCTCTTCACTAACCCAACAACATTTTTCCCTCTCCTTCATGTGTGATTTGCAGGTCTAGGTTGTAGATTTCCTAAGGAGCAAGATTGGAGAAAAGTTGCAAATCATTCAAAGTTTTCAAAGTTGTCATCAAGCCTTAGAGAGCATTGAAGATCAACTACAAGTTGCAAATCAAAGATTCAGATCCAGAAACTAATCAAGAAGGACAAAGCAGATAGAGAAGAGCAGGATCAGCCTTTGAAGCTTCAGAAAAGCCCAATTGAACTGATTCACCACTTCTGGCGAAAGAGTCCCAATTTTAGTCAATTTTTAGGTTTTTGCAGATTCCGATAGCCTTTTGTTCGAAACTTGTTTCGACGCAGTTTTCCAAAAATTGGACTGATTCACCTAGCTTGGTGTATGAGTCCCAGTCAGCAGTAAAAGAAAATTTTCCAGTTCTCCAAACCTCCATCCAGCCTTCTCCAGATTTCTAGGTGCACACATTCTGTTTTTGTAGTTTTTTGTTTCATTTCATTCACTTTTCTAGGTCATTTAGTGTTACTTTGCATTCAATTAGGGTTTAGTGTTACACCTTGCATTTCATTATCTTTTCCAAGTTTAAACTTGGTGGTGAACCCCTCATTAGTCTACTTTCAACCCCTAGGACAGCCCTATTGCAAGATCGCTTTCTCTTTTGCATTGAGATCTCTAGGGTTATCCTTGAGTGGAATCATCTTGAAAGTGGGGTTGATAGCACTTAAACACCATGTCATCACCCCATTTTAATTGGTTCCACATAGTAATTGATTTCTCTAAGATGCTAGGAATTAAAAATTTCCCACAATAAATCTAAATAAATATTTTCTTAAATTAAGCAATATCCCATGTTCTCTATAGCGTTACAAAACTTATCTCTAGTCTTCTATATGATGACAACATTTTGATGAAAGATCATAAGATCATCTACATATATGCTAATACACTTTTCAAATAATCCTTTGAATCCTACATCCATGCCTCTTTCAAATGCAACTCTATCATTGATGAGCCCAAAAGACATCATATATTATCCAAAAGCTCTCCATTTTTTGTAATCAACATTGTCTTATACCTATCTTAGTGGTCCACAAAGATGTTATAACCTAAGTGACCATCTAGGAGAGAGAACATATGAGAACCATAATTAAATTGTAAAATCTCATTGAAAGATAACACAAGATAATTGTCCTTTTCAAAGTCTCAATTAAGATTTCTAAAGTGCGTATAAAGTGTATAATATTAGTATTTCTTAACATCAAACAGTAAAACATTGGCTTTAGTTCAATTTAAACTTTTAATAATATTCTACCTCATTTTTCCTTGGTTCACTATGGTATCCTACTTGTATAGTTGACAATTAGTTTTAGATCATGGGATATTTTTGGTCCTTTAGTGGAGATGAGTTTTTCAAGCATAGTCTGAAGTACACTTGGTTGGGTAGAAGTTGTCAATAATTACCCCCCGCCCCCCCCTTTTTGATAATATTGATATGCTTGAATTTCTTCATAGTATCATACTAACTCATTTCTCTCCTCACCAGGAAAATCATGTCTCAATTATAAATGTTATCCCAAAATTAGTCTAATCTTCCCCTGATTTGTGTTATTGGGCAAATGGTTGTTCATTATTTTATAATCCTTTCTCATCTAATGCCAAATTGTAGACAATTAATTTCACTATGGTCATTGGTGGAATCAAACTTGAATCCATATGAATAAGCAAGTTATACAAGATTAATTAACATCTATTGTTCATTCTCGAGTTTGTCTATGTTTTGAGAGGATGATCAATGCCATGATTATTTGAGTGAGTGTTTCATTCATGATTGTTGCATTTGTAATTATACGGTCTTTGTTAGTAACCTCCACTTTCCTAATTTGTTGCATTCTTTTTGTTGCATTCTTTCTTTGCAGATTTAGAACTCTAGGAATTTCAATGACAAGTGGTGTATGTTGAGTGAGGGTCTGATTAAGCATGGATATTTTGTTGTATGCTTGTTGAAACTAATTAGCGACCTGATTTTGGTTGAAACCTTGTTGTTGAAACTAATTAGTGACTCTATGAATTACAATCACAAGTGGTGTATGTTGAGAAAGGGTCTGATTAAGAATGGATATTTGTTTGTATTATGTTTGTTGTCTAAGGGAGGGTACTGGTCCTACAACATAACCTTTTTAAGTGAGTTGTACTTCTATCATCATAGCTTCCATACATGCAATTAACAAAGTGAGTACTATAGGAAGCCGACCTCTCACAAACATGTAAGTAACAAGATCAAAGGAAAAAGGATATATTTGAACAATTATGGACTTCTGTTGGAAATAAGCCACACCCAAACTAAAGATGGACTAATACTAAAGAAGCCAGTACCTCAATGATAGAACACACAAGCAAAAATTGGAAGGTCCTAGATTTGAGCCCTAGTTGGTCCATTAAAAGCTCAACACCTACACACATTTGTATGGATCTGCCAACCTTATGTAAAGTCTATGAAACCTAGTCTCAAGAAAAAGTCAAAGGTTCATTGGGCTCTCTGCTACATGTTGCAAAGTGATGGTAAACCACAATAAGATCAATGGACTACTTAAAATGATTGAGAAAAGTATTCCTAAGCCCCTATCATGAATTTGTTGACTCAACAAACAAATATAGGTAGCCTGATCAAGAGTAACAAAACAAATAATACGCCACATCTTCCTCGTGATTTTATGCTCTTCAACTATTGTTCCCACAATCGATTCAAACATGGATATCAACACATCATTTTTTTAGGAAGCTTGTATTGAGAGCTCAAAAATGTTGTTGAGAAAAAGGTGTCTCAAACTTATTGGTTAAGGCTCTCAGAAATCAAGAAAACACTTAGTTGAGTCCAAGTCTTCTACACTGCAATACCGTGGAAGTCTAAACTAGAGCTAGCGGGTTGGTGACAAAGGTTTAATCTTCTACACAGCAGTACTGCGGAGGTTCAAACTAGTGCTAGCGAGTTGGCAGTAAATGTTCATCTGACCACTACTCGACATCCCGCGACAATCATGCATGGGAGCCTGTGATATGGCAAAAGGTAACCCACAACCCCGCGACAGTCTCTGAGGGGGCCCTGTGATATGGCGGTAGGTAACCCGCAACCCCACGACAACCCATGAGGGGGGTTTGTGGTATGGTAGTATAGAACCCACATCCCCACAATAGTCCAATGAGGGGGACTGCAATATAATGGCATCCCACGACATCGCGATGGTCTTTTGGACAGATTGTGGTGGAGTGGCATCATGCGGTATAGTGATAACTGGCAGAGTGATGAAGGTTAAGCGCAATACCGCGACTATTCAAGTTGCTCTAGGTAGTATTGCGATAAAATCGGTTAAGTTTATTTGTGACAATTTGGTTGGTTTGGAAGTTGGGACGACTATTTTCCTATAACGCTTGAGAAGTATGTATGTAATGTTGTAGTGCATTGGAACCATGAGAGGAGAGATTGGATTCAGAGGGGTTATGGTGTCGAATTTTCTCTAGATGGAACAAAATGTAAATCTCCATGTAAAGGCTTAGAGCCTACAATTGTATTGCAACTGTATATTTTGTTGTTGAATAATACAATGGATCTATGCTTTTGGAGTATAGGGTTTTTTACCCGAAAGGGTTTTCCCCGTGTAAATCTTTGTGTTCATGTCTTATGTTCTATATTACATGTTTAATGATTTCATTTATTGAATCTGTTTAATGCATGTTGTTGAAACTGGTGGATCTTGCATGATCTAAAATTGCATGAACTTTCCTCTAAGGATTAATGGTGGGAAATAAACTATGTCTGATTCCACTTTGTGGCATAGAAGTACGTGTTTTTGAGGTTCTCTGAAGAAATGAGTGTTACCGAAGACACTAATCTCAAATGCTCATTTTGGGATGAATATATTTCCCTTTAATTGGTATCAGAGCTTTCTTCTAGGATTATCTTCTTCTTGGTGTTTCTGGTTCTGGATATTCCTTCTATGAAGATTTCTTAGTCTGGCAAGCTTGAGGAAATCTGAAGGAATCGGTTGAAGATTAATCCTTTCGTGTGTAAGTTTTTTGCTTTTTTCTTTTAGTTTCAAGAGACAACACACAACTTGAAGGATGGGGAAGATAGAGAAAATGGAGTTGGTCATATTGAAATAATGTGATCTGAAGCTCATAGTTGACAGCAAAATAATCTTGATGCATGGGGTGGAATTTTTTGTTTTGTCATTGTGTTGCAATAAAGATTTCATGTTGGGTGTCTTAGTGAGAGGCTCCTTGATGATATGGAGAAGCTTGGGTTATTTTTCAGCTATAGAGTAATGTGCTTATGATGGGTGTTTTTTACTGGTATTCAAAGGCATTATTTTTGTTACCCTGATTGCATGCAGGCTATGGAGTTGATCATTGGATGATCTGGAAGCTTTGTCTCCCTTGGATGTATTTGCATGTTGGTGGTTGCGGAGTTGGCCTAAAACAGGCATGGAGTTCCTAAACTACTTTTTTCCTTTTATGGATGGTTTGTACTTGCATGGCTCGGATTCATGTTCCTCGGATCTGAGGGTTTTATAGATTTTCATAAAAAATATATGGTTATGCTCATCTATGATAATCCATTATTCTGGTTTAACCGTTATGGTGTTTTTTGTTTTAGACTTTTGAGTCTTCCAGATGTGAAGTGGGTGTGGATGCGCATGGGTGTTTTTCAAACACAGTGGTTTTGTAGGTTTTACACGGTCAAGAAAAACTTGTTTTGTGCAACTACGGCTAAGCTATTTTCTAGACCCTGGCTTTTGGTGTGTTACTAGATGAGATAGTTGCAGTTTTGTATGCATTCTTCGGGCATGGTGTGAGGAACTGAGATGCTTTCTCTGCATGCGAGTGTTGGGACGTAATTAGTCACTCATCATTTTTGTGGTGATGCTTGGTGGATTCCTTGACTATGATGCTCGTTGTGGATATAATTAGCAAATCGGATCTGAGCTTCACATGGTGCTCAAGTCATGTTGTCTACATGGTTATTCTCTTTCAAATATCAGTTTTTTTGCTTCAAGTGTGAATGATGGGTTTGCATGTTCAGTATATTGTATCTACGAGTTATGTAGTTTTGTAAGTGTGTACACCCTATTGATTGTAGTAGGATAACTCAAAAGTGGACTACCTATATCCATGAGGTTGATTCAGTGTTGATGCAGACTATATCAGTTGGCCTTGTTTATGGTCATTTATGCATTGGTTTATTGCTTTGGGATGAGAGAATGGATGATGTTGAGTACCGGGATAGTTGGTTATGGGGACCTGTAGCATGTATATCTCGATGTCATGAATAGCTTGGATACACAACTTGGTGTAAGTTTTTGATAGTGATGATATTTCTGCTTGGTTTGGAGATCTTGGTGCCATTTGGTATTATTGTCAGATGGACATGTTGATATGTGGACCTATAAGATTTTCAGATTAGGAGATGTTTGGTCATGATGCTTGCAGAGCTCAGTTTTCACGGTTCAGTGGGAGCTTTAGCAGTGACTGTGGATTAATGATCTTCTTCAGTGTTATAGATGTTACTAGGAGGAGCTCTTAGATCCTCTTGTTGCAGAAGGGTTCTTTCGCATTTGCATGGCCACTATTTGAAGATATGTAGCATATCAAATCCATGAAGGACTCTTGTGGTCTTTGGGTTGAGGTGTCGGTGGTGCTTGACAGGTGATGTTGGTTTAGAGTTTTTTTGTTTTATGTCATGGTATACTTTGTCTATCCATTAGAGTTTGGGCATGATACATTGCTCTTGAGACTATGTTGTGTTCACTTAGAGCATGTGATCTCCTAAGGGGGATGTTTAGATCATGATGTCATGATAAGTTCCTAATTCAGATAATTGGAGCTTTGACAATGGTCTAGTGATTCTCTGTGTTTTGGATGCATTGGTCATATGCTTGAAAACTTCATGATAGTGCAATGATGCATTTGGAGTTTAGCATGAGATGATTGTTTGCAGGATCTCATGGATACATGGAGAATGAGGTGATGCCATATTTCTCTTTAAGTGTTGTTGAGATGGTTACTCTTGATGAGATCTCAACAAAAAGTCTAAGGAGCCTACAACTTGGTTGGACGTGAGTTCAACAGAAACCCATGAGGGGATTGCTCTTGGATGAGTCATGATGGCTTGCATATCTTGGAGAAGCATTCTCATTCCCCACTCTTGGTCTACTCGGCAGCTTATTGCTTGAGAGGTTTGCCCATTATTTCTCTGAGGTTCTTTATGCTTTCTTTCATAAACATGGATCTTCAGATGCTATTAGATGGTTTTGGAGGATTCATTGTGAGAAATGGATAGCATGGTTATCTCCTTGGGTTTGCATCCTCATTTATGATGATTATAGGGGATGGTAGTGGGCTGATTTCTTGAGATGGGAAATGGAGTAGTTTGATCTTCTTTGGGAAGCTTATATCCATGTAGATACATGATGCATCTATTATGTTTAATCTCTTGAGGTTGAACGAGTTTGGATGTTGTTATAGCTTTTATCTTGGGATTGCGAAGGAGATCTTACTTGACATAGTTGGGATTTAGATGTGTATGTAGAAGGGCATGCTACATGTTTATGATTTGCATATTTTTCTTTTTAGTCTAGTTCTTCTTCCTGTATGTTCAGATTCATATGACTTTAGATGTGAGATTTCTATGTGGAGCTATGGTGATCACTAGTTTGTGGTCATGTCTTGTCACTTGAGTGATGACATCGAGGTTCTTATATCTCTTTCTTTTGTCGAATATGGAGAACATGGGAGAGTTGTAGAAGATTGTTGAGAGAGATGTTTCTTGTAGCAATTGGTTGTAGGATTTGCAGATCATTGTGGATGGTACCTAGTACTACATGGCTACAATTTCTATGTGTTGTGATTCGTAGACTTGTTATGCCTTTGATATTTTTAGATTCAGCATTACCCATGTAGTGGGAGTTCCTACATGTGTTTGGTCTTCTTCGACTGCTTGACACATGCAGCTTGTATTTGTAGTTAATGGGCTGGCTATGTAGGTGGCATGAGTTTGTTGAGGTGGATACCTTCGAGGTATGGGTGATTGGATGGATTAGCACTTGTTGTGTGTGCTATTTTCAATCGTGTGGGTTGGTCAATTTGATGGGAGCAATCAGTTTCTTGGTTGTTCTAGTTGATGTCGTAGTGCATTGGAATCATGAGAGGAGAGATTGGATTCAAAGGGGTTATGCTGCCAGATTTTCTCTAGATGGAATAGGATGTAAATCTCCATGTAAAGGCTTAGAGCCTACAATTGTATTGTAACCGTGTATTTTGTTGCGAAATAATACAATGGATCTATGCTTTTGGAGTGTGGGGTTCTTTACCCGAATGGGTTTTCCCCACGTAAATCTTTGTGTTCATGTCTTTTGTTCTATCTTACATGTTCAATGATTCCATTTATCAAACGTGTTTAATGTATGTTGTTGAAACTATTTGATCTTGCATGATCTAAAATTGCGTGAACTTTCCTCCAAGGATTAATGGTAGGAAATAAACTATGTTTGATTCTGCTTTGTGGCATAGTAGTACATATTTTGGAGGTTCTCTGAAGAAATGGGTGTTATTGAAGACACTTACTGATTTCGGATGCTCATTCTAGGATGGATCTATTTCCCTTCAAATGCAAGGTGAATGGGAACATAAAAGTTGACATTTTGAGGAAGAAAATGACCTAGCAACAACCGACAAAAAACATAATATCTAGTTCCAGTGGGGAACAAGAGATTGAACAACTTAAAAGTTTTATGTTAACCTCAAGAGCACAAGTGAGGATCAAGGGTTTGAAAGTTGTAATGCTATAATTCTAAAGAAAAAGAAAACTTGAAAGCCCCCCAAGGTCTAGGGTTCAATGCTCCAAGCCACAATCATCTTTTTGTAACATGAAAGAGTAAAGTTAATAAATGCACTAAATAGTGGAGATTAGGATTCAAGGAGAATTCAGTACTTCTTATGCAATAAAAATGTTATCAAATTCCCTAAGACCTATACTTCAAAAGTTACAAGTGAGGACTTGAGGTAACCCAAGGAAAAGATGAAAAATTGGTGACAAGGAAAGTCTTAAATCCCTAGGATATAAAGGAATGAGGAAATCTGGGACTCGAAGAAAGGCATTCTAAGAGGTAAATCCTAAAAGACAAAAATAAATTGAAACAAAGGGAAATGAAGAATGAGTAAAAGGATTGATGTTAAGAGGAAATTAGAAATATTTAAACACAAGGAAGCAAGGAGTCAACGAAACAAAGGAAAAAGGATTAAGCAAAAGAAAGTCCCAAGAAATAAAAAAATAATTCCAAGGAAAGGAAATTCTTGAAAGCTCGAAACAAAGAAAATCAAGGATCAACGACTTAGAGGTAGAGGTATGCTAGTATGAAAAAGCTTTCAACCTCACTTGTGCCTAGAGACTAATTCAAACCATTTCATACTAAGAATTTTTTTAAAATTTTTACAACCTAGGTACACGAAAAGGACATGAGAGGTGACACAAAACACCACTAAGTGTAAACTGATTAAGGGACCCATTAAAGAGTTTATTTGATCAAATATCAATGATGCATAACACATCAAACCAAGGTAACAAAGATGATAAAAGATAAAATAGATTGAATAATTATACAAAAAATTAGGGCGATTATTACAAGGGAACAAACATCTACCACCCACACACCAAGAGGCTCAATGAACTAGAGGTTACAAAGATCACGAGGTGGCATATGAGAAAAAATTTAAATCCCAATATGTAATACTAACACCAACAAAGAGTCTTGTTACATTGGTGGTGGTCGTTGCACCAAAAGATAGACCTATCAATGCTTGACACAACCACCAGATTTATGTAAGATCTACATGAGGTAGTTAAGCCATGTCACAAACCCAAGCACCGTGTTGGACAAGGAAGACCAAGGTACACACCATCTTGCAACAACCCCCCCCCCCAGCACAAGCGAGGGGTTCGAACCTCTGACCACGACTCTGATACCAATTGTTACGTTGGTGGTTGTCGTTGCACCAAAAGATCGACCTGTCAATGTGGATACAACTGCAAGATTTATGTAAGATCCACAGGAGGCAGTTAAGCCATGTCACAAACCCAAGCACCGTGTTGGACAAGGAAGACCAAGGGACACAACATCTTGCAACAAGTCCTACATGTATGACTTCATCCTTTGCTTAATCTTTTATTGTTCCTTCTCTTTTTTAAAGTACAACAATCGAGCTTCCCCTATTCCCTTCATCATTCCACCAACATTCATTTCTACTATCCAAATAGAAGTTAGGATCCCACCCCTCCAACCACTTCTCACCCAAATGACTACTCCATGAAATAACATTCCCTTTTCAATGACTAGCCCCTTGATTTTAGGATTGCCCATACGTCTGTATGCCCAATATTAATCCTTTTGTAAATTTCTTATCTCCAAAATCCTTGGGTTCCACCCATCCCTACACTTTGTACCTATCACAATATTTTCTCCCAACTCACCTATTCATCTCACCAACATTATAGCCCTACTTGAGAAATCAATTAATACAAATGTTGAAACGAAAATATGAAAAAGATGAGGCAAGATAGAGTGCTTCTGTGCAAACAACTAGCCATAAAATTTTCTAGAAACATATGATGAGACGAAGAAAATAGTTGTCTTTACCCAACACGACTCCATAATAATCAAGAAAACAAAGCATATGTAACAAAGAAATTACCAATTCCAAGTTACTGGAATAAAGCATGTAGCATGCAAAAGGATTTTACAATGTGGAGTAAATGGAGCAAACTTCATATATGTAGCCTCAATGTATCTTGACATTGAAAAAAGGGTGGAGAAGGTTGAGACAAAACACAAGCAACATAGAGTTTACAGAATTAGGAATCCAAAGCCAAATCCTTAGAAAAATAATTAAATGACATACCAAAGGCAATAACCTCTCAAGTTCCTAAGACAATGGTGCATAAAGAAAAAAAACCTAAACAAGTAAAGCTCAAGGTTAACGCTTTTAAAGCCAAACCAAAAGGGTTGAGAAAGAAGTCATGTCCTTCAAAACTCAATGACAAATAACAAGGGAAAGATATCTATAATTGATATAGTGGACATCTCTCTTAGACCCTAGGTTTGCACCTTGAAGACCCAAGAAACTTCCCTTACTACAAGGATAAGTGTCGAAGAGAAGGAAATTATGAGCCTAAAATACTAGGATAACTTGTTGGCCCATCATGTAAACCCACTAAATGATAATCATGAAGATAATAACAATTGGCTGGGCAAAAAAAAAAAAATATGCATGTCACATATCTCCAAACGGAGGATGCCTAAAATAAAGCCACCATGGAAAAGTTGAGCAATGACACGCTGCATACAAACCTGAAAAGATGTGGATAAAAGAAGAAGCGCCTAACGAAAAGATCAAAAATCTTAGTCAAACTAGTCTTGACACTAACTTATCCTTAACACACCAAAAGCTATCTGCTAAGATAACATAACCACTCAAATACAAGGGAAAGTTGATGAACTAAAGTAGAAGGAAAAGGAGTCGTAAACAAGAAATACCGAACCTATGTCCCTAAAACTAGTAAAGGAGTTATGTAAATTTTATTTGGGCTATGAATCCTTACATAACGAGGGGCTTTAATATGTTACAAACATTCTAGATGAAACCCTTTTCCAAGCATCAAACATCCAATTTAGGATTCAAGTCATCATCAACACCTTGCCAACCATGATGGTTCACATAATGTTTTTGAACAAAAAACCTACAATTTTCACCAAATTACTAAAAGACTCAAGGAATAGAGGAAAGTGTCATAGAAAGTGTCCAATGTTCAAGCCAAAGGTATAATTACAAAGTGTTGCACAACCCAACTAGCCTCTCTATGAAATATAATTACAAATATGGTAGAATAACACTGACCAACTAGTTCCTCAAGCAAGGTCTCACATCACCATTTAATGAAAATATAAGGAAACTACATTTGGAAAAATAATTGAGGCTAATAAATAATAAGAAAACAGAAAGGTTTGTAGGTATCATTAAAAGTGTCTGAATCATTTTAGATAATCATTTATCTATTAAGGCATTTGAAAGCATAGTTGTCTACATTAATAATTGATAAGTAGGAGGTATTTTTCCACAGCGTGTCAAATTGTGATATTGCTATCAGGATTCAACCGTGTAGTTTCGAGTCAAACTCATTGACCCATGTTTCATGAGTAGTGGTTCAACAAGAACCCATCTCTCATGATATTGAATGGTCCACTTAGCACTCATTGCATCTAGGTGATGCTCACAGAGGTGAAGCACTGGTCCGTCCCGGGAGGTCACCCATCCCAGTACTGCTCTAGCTCAAGCGCGCTTAACCAAGGAGTTTTCTCCAAGGTTAAGCCTGCTTGAGTTGTTACCCCATTTGCAAAACCTTCACCTCTGTGAGCATCACCTAGATGCAATGAGTGCTAAGTGAACCATTCAATATCATGAGAGATGGGTTCTTGTTGAACCATTACTCATGAAACATGGGTCAATGAGTTTGACTCGAAACTACACGGTTGAATCCTGATAGCAATATCACAATACATTAATAATGAGAGATTAGGAATCCTACATAGTTGTTTGACGTCTCTTCAACCTTGTTCAAATTCTAGAATCAGCTATGGAAAAACAACTAGCACAACATACCTAATTATAATTATAATAGTGGAGGAAAATGAATTTGCTTAATTTTAAAATGCTCAAATCCAAGTTGTCAAGAGGATCAAATCACAAATTTGGGATTAAAACTGCATATGCAATCATCAATTATGTAGTTATAGTATTCAATCATAACAAAGTGTATAATATTAAAGAATCACAATTACACACATGAAGTAGATTACTAGATTGGATCATTGAAGATAATCCAGAACAAAATATCTCCACACATTAAATTGAAAAATGTCTGACAATCCTCTTGTAAATTTTGAAAAATATGTTTATATAAAATGACAATGTCAACTCTTGAATCTAAATTAAAATTTATATTTAAATTTATATTATTTTTCCTAAATATTTAAAAAAGAAAAAAAACTAACTATAAATAATAATCAAAATAGAAACATAATATAACTGTAACAATTATAAGAATAACAAAGAATGAATAATAATTCCTATATGCAATAGCTAGAGAAACTACTTTATATATTCTAACCTTTTTTCGAAGCATTGTGTTCTCCTCCATCAAGAGTCGCTCCTTTATTTTTCATCAAATAAAAGAAAATATTAATTTATTTTCATAAAGAGATTGTATTTTCTAACTCACCTACACATTTATATTCAGTTTTAAATATATGGTATCCAAATTGCATAGGAAAAAAGATTTCCATAACTATGTTGTAGCAAATTCTTAACTATCACATTTCTATTTACATCTTTCAATAATTAATAGAAAATAAAAAGATGTCGGTTAGAATTACATTAATAAATATATTGAGTATTCATGATTAAATTTATATTCATTTTTAAATACATGATATCCAAATTGTATAGGAAAAAATATTTTCATAATTAACTTGTACTAAATCAATTACTACGACACTTCTATTTACATCTTTCATTAAGCAATCAAAAACAAAAAGATTTTGGTTACTAAGAACCAAAAACCTACCTAAATTTGAATAAAATAATTTAATATAAAAGAAAATATACCTTCAATATATTTTAATTATTGTAGATATACAATTCAGGCATCAATGATTGAATTTTTCAAATGACCCTTATTTATCTTAATGGGCCCTATTATGATCTTGACCTAATAAGCATCTTATCAACTTTCTTGGATCATTATTTATTTCTGAAATTAATTTATTTGGCTTTGGGTTTGCTTCTAAATCATTACGTTTGTCTCCTATCATGGAGAATCCTATTAAAATATCATTATTATAAAAAGACAAAGCATCCTTCCGAATTTCATTTGCTCAAGGGAGTTATTTTGATTATTCCCTTAAGAATTAGTTTACAAGTGTTAATTGACAAGGATAAATGTTGAAGCCACAATTAAGGATTCATTTGGGATCTCTCATGTCAAATTAGAGATAGAAAAGATCCAACCTATTCGTAAAAAGAAAATGCGTTCTAAATACAAGTCAGCAGCTTAAGGTTGAAGTCTCATTGATAGGGAATTTTTAAAATATCTTAGCAGGTGCTACTAAGACTTTATAGGATATTCTATAAGTAGAAGTTATCATGTTTATTTTTCAGCAACAAGGAATACAAAATCTACAATTGAATCTACAACTATATAGCTAAATCTAAAAAAATAATTTTTATCAATTTAAAAATGTATAAATGAATGATTTCTTGTAGAAATTTTTATAAAATTTAGAGGAAATTTTTAGCCCCACCCCCAGAAACAACCCCTTACAATCTAAATCTAAATAGTAGGGTCTCTCATAATGTTGGACAAGATTCTAATTTATTTGGTAGCATAATTTTCTTTTCTCATGGGACCCCTACTCAAAAAATAGTTCTTCCAATGGCTTCATGGGACCTATTCCAAAGGGATTCAATTTTAAAATATTTTAATATAGTATTTGTAGTGTAGGAAAATGTATCCCTTTACATTTTCACACTTGTTTGGGCCCTCCCTACTAAAAATGGGCTTCTTTATGCCTTATTTGGTGCTATTTTGCATCCACAAGCCTTATTTAATGCATCTTTCCATGGATAATCCCGACACATACCTAATGACCAATCATAATTTAATGTTTTTGGGTTGTGTGTCCTAGATTTAGTGATCTGGGACTCATATGCCACCTTGGGCGTATGGGTCCCACCTAAGATTCGAGGCATGGACTTGAATTTGGCATTCAACTTAACATTTTTTGAAATTTGTGTCCCAAGCTTAGGCTATTAGGACTCATACGCCTCAACTGGAGTACGAGTCCTGCTTAGCTTGGACCAATTTTAATTTAAAATTCTTGGTGGGATTTTATTCTCCTAGATCTTATGTCGGCTTGTAGTGTTGTAATTTAGGGGAATTTCGCATAAATAAGTATTAATACAAGGTTATTTCACATATTTTCTCTTAGCAATTTTCATGAGAAAATTTGATCTAAGCATTCAAGCATTCTAGCAATTCAAAAGCATTCATGAGCTGATTATCAAGCATTTTGGAGCTACATTCAAGAATCAAGCATCATGTCAAAGTCATCACGCATCATGTTTATTTTTGAGCTAAAATTTGTGATGTAGGTTTTCATGATTGAAGCAAGCATTCAAGTCAAGATCCATAGCATTCGATCAAGAGTCAAGATCTACATTCATGCTAGCCATTTCATACAAGATTGCAACCTTTGTTCCAAGGGTTTGGTGAGTTGCAACATAGCATATTTGTTCATTCATCATTCCTTCATTCTATTTGATTTCATTTCAAGGTTTGATTACCAAAATAGTGTTTGACCAAGGTAAACCCCTATCCACTAACAAAACAAAATTTTTCCCTCTCTTTAATGTGTGATTTGTAGATTTAGGTTGAAGATCCATTGAAGAGCAAGATTGGAGAAAATTGTCAATGTTGTCATCTATCTTGCAAGATCACAAAAAGTCACCTACAGGTCAGAAAGTCGCCTACAGTTCAGAATTCAAAGTTTTAGGCTCGGAGATCAAAAGGGAGATAAGCTACAGGAGATCACTAGAGGATACCAGAGTTTCAAATTAACCCTGATACTGGGATAAATCGCCACCTTGGGCGTATGAGTCCCAGTATACCACTTTTCAGACTTTTTTTATAGATTTTGGTTTACCAGTTGCTGATTTCGGTTCCAGCTCGAAACCCTAAACTAGAACTAAATCGCCCCTACTGGTGTATGAGTCTGAATGTGGTTCAAAAGTCATAATTTTGGGATTTCAGACCTTATTTCAAACATCTTCAACTTTCTAGGTGCACCTTTGTTCATTGTAAGTCCATTATTCAAATTTTGAGTTTGATCTACTAGGTTACATAGTTAGATTTTCATATCATTTACATGTCCTTCTTTCTAAGCCTTAACTTAGTGGTGAACCCCCTTTTGTCTTTAATCACACCCAAAGAAACCCTCATATATACCCTTCCCTCAATTGAGTGACTTAGTCGAGGGATCTTGGTTTCCTTGAATGAACTAGAGTGAAATAGGTCCTCCAAGTTCCATGTGTTTAGTATTACAATAAACTATGTACATATTTTATTCTAATTAACAATAGAGAAGGAGGTGCCCTTTTCTATAAAGATCAAGGTTTAATTTTACAGTATTAGGATTTATATACCCCTAACAAAATAAGGTTAGCAAAAGACTAACTCTATATTTGTAAGCCATATGTGATCCTTTAAAGCAAACAATTTATTTTGATGTTGAGTTATAAACCAAGCATGAACTTTTGTATGTGCAGTGTAGGAAAAAGTATTCCTTTTTCACACTTAATTTGGGAATGAATAATTAATAAATAAAATGAGCTTAATGATGCCTTAATTTCGTGTTGTAATATGTTTTACATAAATTCACATTCAGTTTCGGGCCCTTTTTATTAAAATCGACTTAATTGTGCCTTGTTTTTGACATCGTAAAGTGTATCTTTACACTTTCACACTAATCTAGGTCTTCATTAATTAATTGAGGTCATTTTTCCTTAATTCCCCCTTTTAATTCAAATCCAAGCATAATTAATATTGAGGAAATGTGTCTCAACCTTGCAATTACATAAGATATTATTTAGCCGATGCCGACGAGGGTACGTGGGGGTAGACACCCCCTCTCCCCCCTCCCAACAAGGGGTCCAAGTGGATCATCCCCCTATTGGGGTCCAAGGGATTATATTTTATTATTGTAAATATGGCCGTTCATCATTATGTCTCATATCCAACAGTTGATATTTTATTAGCTTGACTTTCCCTAGAAGGCAACCCTATTTATGAGGGCATTGTAGTACAACTATGTATTGTGATGTATTTTGAGACTCTGATAGCGGTTGTGTTTTTTCTAGATCTTTGAGTGTTGATACTCCTATGAGACGTCCGCTTTGCAAGTATATTATAATCATTGTGATTTCTAAATAATATATTGGGTGACTTTTGGAGTGTGGGGTTTTTCTCCCGAAAGGGTTATCCCCATGTAAATCATTGTGTTGTGGTATGCACGATATTTATGTTTATTTTTGTTTAAATTTCTATAATTGTTAAAGATCTGTAAAAGTTTTGCATTATTCTCCTCTCAAGATAAGTGTAGGAAGTTGTTCCTCTACCTGAGCTTCCTTACAATTAATTACAATTTTTGACGGATCAAACCAACATTCATAAATGCCATAACAAAAGGTTTAACATTGAGTAATGTGTGTCCTAGGCAAGTGGCCTAAGATCCATTTTCCCTATGGAAAATGGGTCCTCACTTGCACCTAGGACCTGAATTCAAATTATGTTTTCGGCAATATTTTGGGAATTAATGTTACTTGATATGTATAAATAAGAGGTCATTTCACTATATTTCATCCTAAAGCTTTTGTGTGACTTCATGAGATCAAACTATAGCAATTCAAGAGCATTCAAGAGCATATTCAAGGCATTCAAGGGAAAAATTATAGAAGATGATTGCAGCAATCAAGATTCCTATCATCATGTCAAAGACTTCTTGCATAATGCATGTTGTTTGAGCTAATATGTTGATGTAGTGTTCAAGATCTATTCAAGCACTCAAAAGCTTTATTTCAAGAAGAGTTTCATGATTAAGATCTACATCCATTGAAGCTAATTCATGCTAATTGTAGATCTACAGTCCAAGGTTAAAATAAGGTTTGGTGAGTTCTTACATAGTGTTGTCCATTCATCATTCCTTCATATTCCACTATTTCATTACAAGGCTTAATTACCAAAACGGGGTTTGACCAAGGAAAACCCCCATTGCCTAACAAACAACATTTTTCTCTTTTTGATGTGTGATTGCAGATTTTAAGTGAAAGATCCTTTGGAGAGAAAAATTCAAGAAAGTTGCAAAGTTGTCAAAGTTGTAAGAAAAGTTGTCATTTCAAAGAAACTCCTCTACAAAAGTTATTTCCGGCTGCCTAAGAGTGAAAACTAGGAATCTGGGAGTGCAAACACATCAAAAGAGAACCTAGAAACATATTTCAAAGGACCCTAGCTAGGACCCAATCACCATAGGGCGAATGAGTCCTCAGCGAGCTTCAAAAGGTGACTTTTGGTGAAAGGTACACACTAATTTCCCCTTTACAAATCTGCCTTTTGATTACTATTTATGTCAGATTTGATTACTGTTCTTCATTTGCATTTTATAGCTTGCATTTTTGAGTTTGATGATTTTGATCTTTCTCTTCAAAGTGTTATTTAACTCATACCCCTGTCCTTGCATAGATAGGAAATTTGTTGATTCATACCTTGATTTCACTTAGATTTTGGTTGATAGTCACTTCATTATTTGGATCTCATTTCCTTGAACGAAATTAGGGAAATAGTTCTTTGTGGTGAACCCCCTTTCGTAACAATTTTCCACCACACCTATTTTTCTGTTATTTCAGTATGGAAGTGAACTATAGATTTTTGGGTTGTAAGGTGCTATGACTCTCTTGCTCAATTAGGGTTTTTCACCTCAAGGGGAGAGATAGACCCCACACAAAATCTAGGTGATTCACTCAAACTAATGCAAGTACAGTTAAATTATGTCTAAATGGAACAAACTGATAAAATGGATCTAATTATTAATACAAAACCTAAGAAATATGAAGTGTTTGAAAACACAATGTGATATGCAAACATGAACTAGAAACATGCACAAATCAAAATAATCAAGGATGTATTGCATATCCCTACTTCATCTAAAAATTTAATTTTTGTATCTAAAATGAGTGATTCAAGTACATGTTAATTATGAGAAGTATGATTGCAAGTTGAGCATACAGAACTTGGTATTGGCTATGGGAACTTAGCATCACAACCTATTTAGGCTACAGGCGTCTCACCACAAGATGGGTGACATTAGTGAAAGGGTCTTTAAACCCTCAAAAATATGACAGTAGTTGACAGTTTGTGTGGTTACTTTGCTAATTTTAACTTATGTGAACACTTTGTATGACAAAAAATATAAAATTTCATTTAAATCTAGTAGTACTAGGGCTAAATAAAATTTTGAAAGTTATTCATACTAGTGTATTTGGTCTCGTAGATGTTCCTTAGATCAGAGAATCTTACTGTTATATTTCCTTTATTCATAATTTATTTTGAAGCATAAGTATGTTGTATTTTCTAAATTTTAAACAATTTCAAGAGCATGCAAAACACAAACAGATACAAAAGTAAATATTTAAAGAACAAATAATGGTGGTGAGATTTTCTCTAGAGATATTCATGATTATTACAAGCATATAAGGATTGTTTGATATATATTTGAGTGATATAATAATTGCATTGCCATCTATTCATCTAAAACCTCAATGTATCATACTCGCACAAAGCATAGTAATGTTTAGTATAACTTTATTCAAGAATGATTATGGGGCATAGTCATGTTACAAAAAGTGGATAATTTGGAGAATGTTGTAAATTCACTAATTGATCCAATGAAAATGAAGATGTTTAGTTGTTGTATGGAGGCAAAGAGAATATTTGATATTTAGTTGGTGTATGAAGATGTTTATTTGGTGTATAGAACTTGATTTGATATTTGATGCTATATTTTAGTATTTTCCTTTTTTCCTATTTTAAGGTATTCAACAGCTGTGAAAATATTGAGATAACATGTCTCAACCTTGTAATCCTAATGTCCAAGTTTAGTGTTTTATATGTATTACTATTTCATCTTTACTTTCCAATATGGGTGTGGCATTGGCTTCATCTTAAAGTGGTTTTTCCCCGCATGAGGGTCTAGTTGTCTCACTTTTTTCTTGGCATTTTTGGCCATTTATCAATATCTTGGAAGATGCAAATGCATCTGGACTAATCGTCATGAGGGTTACATATGCCAAATTCTTATGATGTGTTAGAGAATGTAAGAGGAAGGTTATAGTAGAATCTTGACAAGCCTTATGATAGAGTTTGACACTTTTCATGAAGTATCTAATAAATAAGAGAATAAAGACAAATTTGATACCAAATGTTTGGCTAGTCAAATATTCTTTGTTATGACACTATGACTATGTAATGAATATGCTAATAATAACCAAGGATGTCGTAGACAAAATATGACATTAGTATTTGAGTTCACCAATTTGGATCATGCCTCCTTTGGCCTTGTAAATGGTTCCCAAAATCAACCCATGGTTTCTCTTCGTAATTCTTCTATAAATTGGAACCTAGCCTAAGAGGTTACATAAATTATTTTACATGTTTTAGTAATTAAGTGGTAGAGGAATTCAAAGAAAAAAAGTTGTATTGCTACGACTCACTTGAAGGATTACTACAAAAGTTGGATCTTGTGAAGTGTAGATATTTTTTCCAACAAGGCTTTCTCCACGTATATTGGGTATTTGGTAATTGTATTATTTTTGTGGTTATTCATGTTTCCCAATCATTATTTAAGATTTTTGTGGTTATTCATGTTTCCCAATCATTATTTAAGAATTTGGATACATAAAGTTCAGCATACTTTCATTTTAAATTATATCGTATTTCAACATTTTCATTCATTTTTTCCCAAAGTACTTAAAAATTCTATAAAGAATATATTTTTAAAACAAATCATGATATCGCAATAAAAATAATTTTCCACTAGCAAATACCTATGCTAAAATTATATCACCTTAGCATTCATATCAAGGGAAAAAAATTCTTCAAACTAGTATATTTTCAACAATTTGAGAGATAATCTATGGCTTTTCAACGATCAAGATGCAATACTACTCTACATTTTGACCTAAAGTGCTCCAAAAAATGAGCCATTCATAGAGAAGAAAAAAAAATTGAATAAAAATTTCAAAATAGCTCTATCATTCACAAGATATGCTAGATACAAAGATTTATTTATCCCATTACTCACTCTATGACATCATGCCTATATTACCATCTAGGATTTAATAAAATGTTTCATAAAATTTAAAATTATCAAACCAACAAACCTTTCACAAAATCTAACTACACTAGTAATAGTTATCAAGAAAAACAATAATGGAATGATTGTATAAAGATATACTTGATAAAATTGTTACTAGGAACAAATAAGAAATCACTTATATAGAGAAAGGTAATGTATTAAAGGAAGGAACTAATTACATGTAGGCATCCATGATGGATATAATAAATAAATGCATAATAGCTGGTGACAAATAGACAAACTAGCATGACAAAAATAATCTATCTGAACCTAAACTAGATAAGTGTTAATTAGGTACATCAATGATTAACACAATTAAGTGAATTGATTCTACCTAGATCTATTTCATATAGTAATAAACTAAATGATTATAGAAAAAAATGTAGCAAAGAAAATAGGTCTCACTAATGGGGAAACATGAAAGGAAATTAACAAAACCTAAACTATTAAATCAATGTAGTAAGAAGAAATAACAAGAGTGAGAGAAATCATTCTTAGGACTAGGATGGGAATTGGAGAGAGCAAGAAAATTTATTTAATTGAGAATTTAAAAGAATAATAAAGGAAATTAAAATAAAGACGAGAACTAGAGAAACTGCACCATAAAAGAGGTCTATAGGGTATAATATCTACATGCCTACAAACTTCATCAAAACCCATAAAGAAATATACACCTCCACTATTACATCCCAAAACTTCTATCTTCTTACTAGATTGTTTGTATAAAACTTAAAATTTAGAATAAGAAAATAAATCCAAATGTATCTTGATTAATCATCAACAAATGAAACATAATAATATGATTTAGAAATAGAACATACACCCATTAGAACAAACAAATCTGATTGAATAACCTCAAATATTCTTTCTCTATTACTTCTAGCAAGTAAACAAACTTTGTTGTACTTTTAAAACACAATAATCACAAAAATTAAACCAATCAAAATAAGAGGAAAAGTCATGAAACATCTTATCATTAATAACGGTCTCAAGAATTTTTTAATTAGTATGGCCCAAATGTAGGTGCCACAACACATATCCATTTTAGAAGTGCTTGTTATGTTCATAAAATTATAAAAGGTAATCATCAAGCCTAAATAGAGTCTCACATCATGAGCCTCTTACTATAACCAATTTTTACCTATTACCATCTTGCAAGCCAAACTATCAAATGTCACATCCACTAAGGAATCAATTATAGCTTGGATGTAGAAAAGAGATTTATCACAAGTTGTGCAATATGTAAAACACCATAGGAAGTTCTCAACCTCCCATCATTAAAACACAATAATACCTTTTTCAGATCAACAATCAAATGTGTATTATTGTCAACAAGTAAAACCTCTCCTCAACCATAAGCTTTTTGAGATGAGAACCAATACTAGTGAGGATCCAAATGGTACCAATAATCTGGATCAATCAACCAACAGTGATCACAAGATTTATTAGTGGAAATACACAAAACATCATTATAACCATCATACTAAGGAATCATCGAAGCTCTCCCTCAAATTTATGATTTCCTTCTTTGCATGTACCCTCTTTCCATAATTCCATCAATTTTGTCTTCTCTTCATCAACATTTTCAAACATCTTTTAAACCTAGATTAAACTTTATTTCATCCCATTTAGGCATTTCCATAACATGCAAGATATGTATAGAACCTTCATAGTTGGACTTTCTCCTCATCTCCTTACAAAACAACACATTAATCAAGGGATCCATCCTTGGCTCTACAACACTACCATTGATAAAAATCAAAAAATAAAGATACATTTCTCTTCCTCATTAAGTTTCACATCTACTCAATATAGTTGACTCAAGATCAAATTAATGGCATTAAGATGTTAGACAAAAGATTAACTTTATTCCATTTCTTAAAGAGTACAAATGCCTCTGGAGAGATATAACTTTTAACCAAACTTTCAATTTGATAAATATAACCATCCTCTTTCATAGTGGAAATGGGATGGTGTCCTCTAAAACATTTAGTTGACTCAAAATCAAATTAATGGCATTAACATGTTTGACAAAAGATTAACTTTACTCCATTTCTTAAAGAGTACAAATGCCTCTAGAGATTTAACTTTTAGTCAAACTTTTAATTTGATAAATATAACCATCCTCTTTCAAAGTGGAAATGCAATGGTGTCCTCTAAAACATTCTAGAGAATAAATTTTGTAAGATAGCAAAATGGTACCCCATACATTTTAGTCTAACTTATGTGAATATTCATCAAAAATACTCTTGAATTTATCTTTCCTTTATAGTTGCTCTCTCTATCCCTTTCTTTTAAGACATCTGCCAATTCCAATTTTGACAACTTGAACCCAAAACTATTGAACTTCCCAATTTCTAACTAATAATTTTTGGTCATGCCTTGCATTATAGCAAGCCTACCAAACCCAATAAAAATAATACTCCTAAAGAAATAAGAATAATTAGAACACTTCCCAACAGGTGTCCCTCCCTAATTAAAACCTTAGCCTAAACTAAACATTGAGAAAAATAATGAAAATAACAATCAAACGATATCCATAAAATACACAAATCTAATTAAGTCAATTAAAAGTACATGTGATTATCCATAAACATGAAATATAAATAATATATCAATAAAATTAAATAATATTAGATATTCATCAAAAAACCCTTTTATCGAAAAATCACACCAACAATGCGATATCAAGCTTGTATTGATTAACTACAAATAAGTACATTATTAATGTTATATGATCAAATAACATACCATACATCTATATCATTACGTCGATATATAAAAGAAGCAAAAATTAGAAACCATAAGTGCTTTACAAGATGATGGATGCAAAACCATTGACCCAAAATAGTAGTGCAAATATAAGTCATAAATTTAATAACCTGTTATGGAGGGTTTGTCTGTATGCTATTCTCTCGCAAACTTTGTGTGATCTTGAGAATCAAAGAGGCTACTTATTCTTTTTTTCTTTTTAGGAGGCATGTCTTGTTACATGTGTTGTTATTTATATCAACAAAGTGGTATTGTGCAAGATTGCATATGATGGAGATTGTTACAGGTGTTGTTATTAATGTCAAGTGTGTGGTGTCAACAAAATGGTATTGTGGAAGTTGGTGATCAGAGATGTCAAAAGAAAGAGTTTAAAGGAGAATTGATCAAAAGTGTTGTAAGTGACAGACATGGTGATGAATGTCATGAGCATGTTGTACACAGTTGTACCATATATTTTGTTCCTAATGGTTAGGTGAAAATTGATGGTTGGAAATGTATGCTGATATGAAGAAGTTGTTGTTTTTTCTTTTTAATGAAAAGTGTTGCATTTATTGTCTATGTTGACTTCTTTGTTTCTTGACGTAAAGCATTGATGAAAGAAAGTATGTAAGGTTCTCAAGAAGTCTAAGGAACAAGAAGTTGTACTAAAGAATCTCAAGAGAATGCTTCGCATTCCTCTATATTTCAAGATATGCCCTTACAGTTCGGAAGATAGACATAGACAAATGTGTAATGTGTATGATCTTGATTTTGGTGCATGAATGTTACCATAGAAGTTTCCAAAGCTAGCAGAGTGAAGAACAATAATACTGAGTGGCTACAGTTAGGTAGGATCAAAGAAATGCTTCACATTTCTTCGCATTTGAATATGTGATCTTGCGGCTTGGAGGATAAGTTTACAGTTCCTGTATGTTTTCGCATTTTAAGATTCAAGTCTTAAGGATCACCGCAAATCTGCTTTTCAATGTTCTAACTCTAGATTAAGCTTTCTAGGTTTGCAAGAGATGTTGGCGTTAGTTTATGTTTGCTCGCACCAACATAAAGTAGCAAGAAGCTTTGAAAACAGTATATGTGAATATTATGGCATGTCATATAATGTTCGTAAAGTGATCCACGTGATGTTATTTGGTCTCTCCAGTAACGGTTTGGGTTTGGAGCTAATGTTTAGAAGGATAAGTCTTTGTTGGGCCAACCTAGTTATGCTAGGTGTTTAGAGGTGTGTGCTAGCACGAAGATATGTTGTAAGATAAAATAGGTCATGATTATCTACTGATTATTCCCTCTTACCGCGGATGTTTTGGAGCTGACTTGTTGTGGTCGTTGCATGTTTCATGTCACACGATTCATTTTGGCCAACTAAGGAGAAACTTTTTCTTTTTTCATGAATAGGCATTAATCTATAATAATTCAAAGATTAAAATACATATTCACAAAAAATGTTGGTGATAAGAAGTTACACCCCAAGAGTCACATGGGAAACGCCCAGAAAAGCCAAAAAAATCAACCAGTCACATGGGCCTAGCCCAGAAGTCCATGATTACAAACATAAAAAAAGTCACTAAGAGGCCAAAGCAGTGCCAACAGAGCCAGGAGGGTCTCTGTCATCCAATTTCTTTCCCCATACATCAGTGGGGTCTAGAGTGACAATAGGAGGAGGACCCCAACCATCATCAACTTCTTTATCTTTATCTTTATCTTTCTTGTGCCAAGGTGAGATTGCAAGTGCAAGCCTCAGAAAGCTTTTGGAGGATATAAATGAAAGATTAAGTTTGTTGCAAGATGTATGATGGTATGAGTGTGTGTGAGTATGCTCAAAGATATGTGTGTGTATATTTGTGAGCAAGTGTGTCGAAAGCAGTGAGGTGACAGGAGCAAAGCTTGTTGAGCAAACGTGTTGAAGATATATGCCAGTGTGAAGAGTGTTGCGGTGATGGTTGATGAACAGATTTCATCAAGCATTTTGTACAGAGGTTGTAGCCTCATTCTGTAAGTGATGTTGTCTGTAGGGAGTTGAAACTTCCTTTGGATGAAACCATAAAAATTGTGTTCTAGGGAGTTGTAGCTTTCTTTACGTTTCACCCCATAAACTTATTGTAAATCTTGTTTTTATTTGTGAGGCTAGATTTAGAAAGTAGTTCAAAGTAGCTTGCTCACCATGGTTTTTCCCTTGTAGGTTTTTCTACGTAAATATAGTGTTATGGTTGTCTACTGATGATTTAAATTGCATTGCTTGAATCTTAATCAAGTTAAGGTAGTAAGAAGTTTGGGTTGTTAAAGTTGAATTGGATTAATTCATAGTATATACTAATTCAGCCCCCTCTCTCAATATATTACTGTGTTCTAACATGTCTAGGGATTTCATCACCCTACAAGACAACCTCAACCCTAGTGCTCTAGCAGAGTATAAATACGTAGGGATGAATTGAAAGACACACCTCTTCGAAATTGTGAATTTATCATTCGCGCTAAGCCCCAAGAACTTTATACCTTGGGGAAGTGAAGGAGAAGGGTGGGTTATCCTCTTCTCCCATTAGTTTGATATCTTTAAACTTTCAATTTCAAAGATTAAGCCTCACGTGCCTTTGTGGCATATCGAGGATTCCTCTAGATAACCTATATAGCCTAGATAGGATCTTTTCCTCATTTGTAAGTGAGGTGCAAGAGATGTGGATCCTATCCTAAAGTTACAAAATATTTCCTTGTGATGAGATAGAATTAACCAAAGTAAAGCTTTTAACAACCTTTGGTAAGGGATCTCACATGTACGTGGATATCCCTATATATCCATTCAAAAGTAAATAGCACCAATTATGGGCCCACACTGAGAGTCACTCCCACCTATTTAATTTTAAGATTATTGGTGTCTTATGTTTCTATTATTATTAGATTAGAACCTCCTTATTCAAAAATCCAATGTGGACCATACCCTTCTTGAGCCTTATACTTTTAATATTCTATCTTTTTTAGTAATATAAGCTTTCAAAACCAAAAATCTCAAACAAATATGAAACACCACAAAATACAAAAAAAGTCAAGTTCATGCCATCCCTTACTAGATCTCAAGAAAAGAAATACATGAAACATATTAGTATAAACTCATTGCAACTAGTCAATACAGTCAAATTGAGAGTTTACAAGTTGACCTTAGAATTGATGAACAAGACATGGTAGACCAACTTGAATCCTCTCCTAGGTTTTTTGAGTTTATTCAAGATAATCCTACTCAAACCTATGTAGATCGCTTCATTAGTTCGAATAAAACACATTTCCTAGAGAAACTTACAGAGGGTTCTACACTCTCCCCTAACTTTGATCAATCCAAAATAAATAAGCTTATTAGGAAAGAAACTGTAGTGACATCCACCTTTAAAAACCCGTGGTATGATATGTATCAAAAACATAACTACAACTTTCTCTAATGTAAACAAACCTAGAAAAAATAACTTCACCATGAAATGGCCCATAGTTAGATTAAATATCCAAAATCAATAACTTGAAAACCAACAATAAGTGACCATCAACTCTCTTAACACATATCCCCTACTAGAAGAGGCGTTTCCTACTTTTTCTAGTTCCACATCATCTAATCATATTATTTCTAATAGGAACATGACTCTGCCCACCTTACATCAAACCACATTTCCTAACCCAACTACCCTTAGGATTCAACCCAACTTAGTTAGCCAAAACATTCCTCAAAGTCAAACTACATTCATTCTATCATACCATTAATCCAATCATTACCACTTTCATCTTTACCCCAACAATCACCTAACCATCTAGCTACAATCTAATCTTCCACTTCACCACAAAAATCTAAAGCTTCCTATCTTCCACCTTCCACATCTCAACCTAACTACCAACAATCCTCATCATGATAACAATACACATGATCACCAAACACACCACAATTTAACCCCCACCAATTAGATATCAAACAACAATCACAATACCTTCAACCTTAAAAATATCAACCACCCTTAAATATATCACAATTCCCTCTTCAATACCAATAACAACAAAAACAATATATGTAACCTCCAATATATCAACTATAGCCACCCCTATTATAACAATAGTAAGTACAACGCCAAACATACCATCAACAATCACCTAACTACCAACAACAATCATATAACCAACAATCACCATCACATGTGCCAAACCAAACTCCTAGGAACCTTGCACCAAAATAAAACGTACATATTCACAAAACTGTGTCCCTACTCCTTTCATAAATCGATTAGATTATCCCTTTCCCTTAAAATTTTGAAGTTCCTAAACTAGACAACTATAAAGGGAATGGAGATTCACATGATCATGTTATATGATTTTACATGGCATTTCATGAGGTGGATTGGAATGACGTATATCTTATAAGACTATTTACCAAAAGTTTGGGAGGACAAGCTCTTGAGTGGTTTATGTATAATTAACCTCATGGGTTTGTTACCACTTTTCCATAATTAGTAGATAATAGAATATTATATTCATATGTATTAATGGTCAATATTATATTGTATTAGTTTAGTTTAGTTTTATATATTGTTTCTATAGTATCAGGTAGGTTGAGTTGGTCATTTCATTAAATGACTATAGTAACTTGTATTCTCTATATATTGTAACTTTCTCCTTTAGTATATACAAGTAATTTAACAGTTCATTTTACTGAACATAGTATCAGAGCCACTGGGAATTGGTCTTCTAAAAATTTCAAGAGCAATTTTTCAAGCTTTTTAAGATCGATTCCTTTTGATTTTCGTGGGCTCCTTGGTTATAAAAATTCTAAGGTTTTTTGTGCAAATCATGTGCAAAAGATTGCAGGTTTTTAAAGTCTGAAAAATTAAAAGATTTTCTCGGCTTTTAATTTTTAAATCGTGCCTTCTTCTGTTATGTTGTGCGCATGATCTAAACCCTTCTTGGCGCATTTTTGTATCTCTCTTCTGCTCACGCGTTTTCATTTTTGGGCGCAATTTTTCAAAATATTTATGGCCCGGATATCCTCTTAGTCACTTCTTTATCTGTGTGAAAAAAAAAGGACCAAAGTTTTTTTCTAAAACATGACGTCTTTTTGCTTGTTTTTCGCCTATGTCGTGAGTTTTTTTGCTCATTTTTCTTCCGAGTTTTTGGGTGCTATCTTTTGGTCGCACGACCGAAGGTTTTCTCTGTAGTGATTTCTGGATTTTTGCTGGTCGTGGGATGACCTTTCTGGTCGCGTTTTATGCAGACGCGTTTTTTAAAGATTTTCTGCTCGTTTTTCATAAATTTTCTAGCGCAATTTTCAAAAAAAAATTCTACGCAACTAGTGTATAGGAAAAACTCTCTGTTCATTCATGGGTTTTCCCTGCGTTTTTTCTCCATTTCTCTAAAAATCGTGGTTTTTCAAAGAGCCAACTAGGGTTTTGCAGATTTCTCCTGTGTTTGAAGTCGATTTTTGTTTTTGATTTCAGATTCTTGGTGGGTTTATCGAGATTTCAACTAGGCTATCGTTAGATTCTTTTGGGTGTCTCGAAGTTCGTGCCTCAAAATTTATTCAAGTCGGTGCTAACGAAATTTTCTAGGTATACAAAAAAAAATTCGGGTTTTCAACAACATTTTCTAGGTACTCTTCAGATCTTCTGGGTTTTATCTTCAAAGTGTCTCAAAATTCGTGCTAGGGTTTCTGCTTTGAATTTTTGTTCTTTTTGTTTTCATTTTGCCTTCACCAGTTTGACCTCAGTATACATGATGGCATCTCTGACAAATATAATCCTCGAAAGCAACCAGAAGTTCAACAGGAAGAATTACAACACATGGAAGCAACGCATGATTACGATCTTAGAATATCGTTGCCTCGATTAGGTCATTTTGGGGAACTCAACTCGTCCCACTGTAGCCCGCAAGGACCAGGAAAAATGGGATGAATGCAATTTGGAAGCCATCATGCTCATCAAACTCTCAGTCACAAATAAGCAGTTACCTCAAGTACCGTCTAGAAAAACTGCTAAAGAAATCTGGGATCATTTGAAGAAACTTCATGAAACCTCCGAGAAGAGTCGTGCGTCCTTCCTGAAGAACATGTTTTCTATCATGAAGGATGAGAAGACAACTTTACAAGCGCATCTAAACAAGATCCAGGAGATTTGAGATCAATTGGAGGCGATTGCTTGCACAATGGAGGAGGTGGACATGGTAGTGATCACTCTGAAAAGTCTACCTAAGTCCTATGAATGTTTCATCGAGACTCAATATTACGTCTGCTAATGTTGATCTGAAGTTTCCGGTGTTGTGTACTATCCTCTTGCAGCAGGATCGTTGGAAACAACAGTTTGGAAGTAGTACCAGTTCCTCCTTCATAGAACAAGTGTTCTTTGCCAAATCTTCTACTAAGAACAAAGGCAAGGTACAAACTTCTCAGTTGAAAAGCTCTGGTTCTTCTCACGACAACAAGAAGAAAAATAACGTTAAGTGCAATTATTGCCATAAATACGGTCATATGAAGGCTGACTGTCGCATACGGTTGGCTTCTAAACAAAAGAAGCAGGGAGGGTCTCAACAAAAGGAAAATGTTGCGGGGCACACTAAGCAGAAATAATTTGCACTCTATGCATTTATGGCCAAGAGAACAACAAATCCAGTACAATCTTCTACCTAGTATATTAATTCCAGGGCATCACAACATTTTACTCATCCTCATTTTTGGAGGAGGCGAAGAGTACAGAGTTACTAGTAAGGGCACTGTCTAGATTCACTTAGGAGGAAGAAATTTACTCTTTCTTCATGTTTACTCTGTTCCAGGCATGGAACATAACCTTCTCTCAGTCAGTCAAATCATACGGCATTCTCCCCAATTGGATGTTGTTTTCAATACATCCACCTGCAACATCATTGATAGGGAGACTCGTACTACAATCGCTATGGGACTTGACGATCATGGTCTGTATTGACTTGTTGATTCTGTGATTCTCAGGAGCACGCTCTGTCAACCAGGAATACTTCCTTCAACAACATTTTGCATCTGCGTTATGGGCACTTGAATGTGCACTATCTCTCTCAACTGTCTCGGGAGGGTTTGCTTGCTGGTCTACCTAAGATACAAACTCGAAATCATGGAGTTTGTGGAGCCTAACAAGCTGGGAAGCAGCATCAAGTACCATTCTCGGATGGTGATTCTTGGCGAGCCTCCAAGGTACTTCAATTGGTTCATGCTGATGTATGTGGACCGATGAACACTCCATTTGTTATTGGGTCCAGGTACTTCTTATTATTTGTTAATGATTTCAATCAAAAAATGTGGGTGTATTTTTTGAAACATAAATCAAATGTGTTCAGTACATTTCAGTAGTTTAAGGCCTTAGTTGAGAAGGAATCAGGACCTCAAATTGTTACTCTAAGGTTAGATAATGGGGGGGAGTTTTCTTCAGCTAACTTCTTTAGTTTTTGTGTTGCACACGACATTAAACACCAACTCACTACACCATACACCCCTTAGCAAAATGGTGTCGTTGAATGTAGGAATCGTACCATTACTGAAATGGCTCGTCCTATCTTGGAGTACATAAATGTACCTAAGAAATAATGGGTTGAAACAGTCTACATTGCAGTCTACCTCCTGAATCGGTCACCTGCATAGGCCATTAAGAAGATGACTCCCGAAGAAGCCTGGTCAGGACATAAGCCTAGGGTGGGCCATCTGAAAGTCTTTGGTTCTACAGCTCATGTATGGATTCCAGAAGCCAAGTGTGCCAAGTTGGACTCCAAGAGCCAGACACTTATGTTTGTTGGTTACAGCGACAATCACAAGGCATACAAGTTGATTGATGTGGAGGTAGATCGTCTCATATTCAGTTGTGATGTTGTGATTGATGAGACTATTGGTCCATTTGTTCCTACTACCAGTCCTGCAGATCGGCCTATGAAGGTTTCTGATGAGGGTATTCGTCTTTCTCTCAGTTCCCCTGATGGGAGGGCTTCAGAGCATTTTGACTCTAAAGCTGAGGAGTCTACAACTCATGATCTAGCACCAACTAATTTTCCTCAAGACTGACATCCGAATGACTTTGTTCCAGAAATCCTGGGAGATGTTGTTTCTCCTATTTCAAATGTTGTCACTTCTACTCGTCGGCCTAAGTGGCGGCCCAAGACTATTGGGGATCTTCATGATGATGAACTCATTGAGGGCAGATCCACTTGTAGAAAGAGCAAGCAGCAAAACACAGTCAATTTTACTCTTATGGCCAACATCCACAGCATTTATGAGCCTCATACATATTCAGAGGCTAAAAGAATTCCAAAGTAGGAAAAGGCTATGGCGACCGAATATCATAGTCTTCTAAAGAATCACAATTGGGTTCTTTTTTATCTTCCTCTTGGGAAGAAACCTATCAACTACAAATGGATTTATAAGGTCAAGTATCATGTTGATGGTACTCTGGATAAATACAAGGCCAAATTAGCTGCTCGGGGATTCACACAGCAGGAGGGCATTGACTACAAGGAGACTTTTGCTCCTACTGCCAAGATGAGCATAATTTGTCTTCTTCTCGCCATTGCAGCCCAACTTGGATGGATAGTTCATCAAATGGATGTCAAGAGTGCCTTCCTCAATGGTGAGTTGTAGGAATAAGTCTACATGACACAAACATCTTGGTTTCAAGGTTGTCGGCAAACAACATCAGGTATTTAGTCTCATGAAAGCCCTCTATGGACTAAAACAGGGTCCTCGTGCATGTTATATAGAGATTGATCAGTACTTGGTTGATCATGGTTTTCAATCCAGCCCTTCTGACACTCTGGTGAGGATATTCTCTTTCTTATAGTCTATGTTGATGACTTGATCATTACTAGCAGTTCAACACTTTTGATTGCAGCCCTCAAAACAGGATTTGTGTCAGGCTTTTCACATGACAAATCTGGGGCTTCTCCATTATTTTTTGGGTATTGAGGTTTGGCAGACCGCTGATAGTATCTTTATCTCTCAATCTAAATATGCCAGAAGTCTGCTTGACAAATTTCGGATGCAGGACTGCAAACTTGTCTCCACACCTATGGAGAAGGGGCTGAAGTTATTAGCCAACTCTAATTCACCTCTGGTCGATGAAACGACATTCAGGCAACTAGTGGACAGTCTCATCTATCTCACTGCTAGTAGACCTGACATCAATTTTGCAGTGAGCTACATTTCTCGCTTCATGACAGCTCCAAAAGCTAATCATTGGCTTGCAGCGAAGCGAGTGCTGAGCTATGTTAAGGGCACTTCAGACTATGGAATTCTGTATGGTTGATGCAAGGATCCAAAGTTGATTGGCTATACAGATGCCGATTGGGAAGGTTCAGTGGATGATAAAATATCCACTTATGGGTATGCATTCAATTTGGATATAGGTGTTGTAAGATGGACCAGCAAGAAGCAACAGTTTGTGGCTCTTTCCTTAACTGAAGCTAAATATCAAGGAACAATTAAAGCAGTATGTGAGGTAGTTTGCCTCCGTAGGATGCTTTTTGACATGCACATGTCACAAGCAAGACCTTCTCCCTTGTACACTGATAATCAAGGGGTGCTCAAGCTGGCCAAAAATCTAGTCTTCCATGAACGCACCAAGCATGTCGCGCTTCATTATCACTACATCCACATGCTGGTAGAAGACGGATAAGTTCAACTACAGTATGTTCCGGTAGCGGATCAAACTGCAGATATTCTAACCAAGTCTCTAAGCTCGGATAAGTTTGTCAAATTCAGCGGGCAGCTTGGTGTTGTTGATGGATTGGCCATTAAGGGAGGGTGTTAGAATATTATATTCTTATGTATTAATGGTCAATATTATATTGTATTTAGTTTAGTTTAGTTTTATATACTATTTCTACAGTATCAAGTAGGTTCAGTTGGTCATTTCATTAAATGACACTTACAGTAACTTGTATTCTCTATATATTGTAACTTTTTCCTTTAGTAAATACAAGTAATTTACCAGTTCGTTTTCTAGAACAATAGAAAAATTCATAATTTATTTATAGTATAACATAAATAATGAACTTTCAATATTTCACCTCTGTACACACTAAGCAACAAAATGATGAGAGCTTTGTGTCCTTCCTCCAGAAGTCTAGCTAGTTGCTTCCTATAGGCTATACCAAAAAAACAACTTATCAATATCTTTGTCACGAACCTTATCCCAAAAATGGCCTTTCATTTACAATTTCATTATGTCACAACATTTGACAAGATTAATGAGAAGGGCGTCACTATAGATAAAGCCCTTATTGCTAACGGATTAGTCAAAATCAATAAGACCAAGACAACACAACTCAAACTAATGAAAAGTCAAGATTTTAGCCTAAAAACAAAAATATCTTAAGTGACGGGGTCACTGAAACTAAATTTCTCCAAGTTAGCACCAACAATGTCAAAACAAACCAACCCCTAATTCAAAATGTCTAATAGAAAAACCCTATAACCATACAAGGACCACCAGGACCCCATGCAACTCAAAGACATATATGCACTCGTTTAGGGGCTCTCAATAGAAATAATGTTAAAAAAACTTTAGGCAAACATGATTAGATTACGATACACTCATCATTTTGATGAAATTATACAAAAACCAACCTAGTATAGGGATAATGAATACAGTAAATACAATCATGTTAAAGGTCATACCATTTTAAAGTGCATGTAAATCAAAAATCATGTCCAAGTTCTTATTCATTGAGGCAAACTTGTAGTGGATGGTCAATCATTCTCTTCACCTAATGAGCAGCTAGGTATCTATAACCCATTCCCTAAGTATGACCAAAACTAGCCTCAAATTTATAATATAGGTCAAAACCAAGGTAATGAAAAAAACTATGTCCATGCTATACCCTCCTTATATCACTCAATTGTTGATCATATTGAATAAGTTAATCCACAAGTCAACACTATCACGATTAAATGTCCTAATTGCACTGTCACTACTAGGCATAGTCAAGTTAATATTCGAGGGACACCATCATCCACTCAAGAAGCTACCCAGTATGATTTCCCTAAGCATCTTGGGAAAACTCCAACACAAATTTCTATCTTGGAGCTTCTTAGATCAACTCCTTTTAAGGACATATTTGGATCAATCTTTGAGAGTCTCGAGTTCCTAGTGATATGAATCCTAACCAATTTCAAGCCCTTGTAAGACACTTGTATTCTTCAGACCACCTTTCTTTCACTCCAAATGACATGTCGTCTATAGAGTCATCCCATAATAGAGCACTTTATATAGAGCCAATTGTCAACAAAAATAAGGTCAAACAAGTCATTATTGATGGTGGGTGTACTTTAATTTTGTGTACCTACAAGCTTATAAAACATTTGAGACATTCAAATGGTCACATAGAAGTTAAAAACAAGGTAACCATCAGAGCATGTGATGAAGTGAAAAGACAGATAAGGCATAATCTAGCTTCCCATCCAAGCTAGTCCAATTTTACAAGACACCATGACATATACTCTTGAGCTTGAGTTACCATATAACATGCTCCTTGGTCTCCCATGGATCCATGTCATGTATGAAATCCCCTCAACCTACCACCAGTATATCAAGTTTTTTCATAATGATGAAGAAGTCACAATCCCAAAAAATTCTAATCCCTTTCAATATTGAAAATTAATGGAAGCTTCTTACACCAAGTGATGTAGGAGCATCCGGGTGCATGGGCAATCTTGCACACCAAAAAAAAAAATTATTTTATTCTTCTTTTATTTTTTACTTTGGTTGTGGTCTTGCAGACATGAATTAACTCACCTTCAGCAACCTTGAAAAGGCCCCTTCTTTCTACACTTTGTTTGGATCCAAATTCAAATGAAATGTGAAGTAATATAGTGAAATTTCATATTACACTTGGAATATAAATCCAATGCCCAAGTTGGGATATTAATTTTTTATTGCTCTTGTAACTCCCTAGATTAAATAAAAACAAAGAGAATAAAAGTTTGTGGGTGTGGAGGCACCAAAAAGAGGGAGTGGATGACAATTTTGGAAAAGATTTCAATTTTTCTTGGAAAAAACATTGAAGAGGACAATTTGCATGAATTACCATGCTAGAATGGACGAGGAAAAGGTTTGAATGACATTTAATGGTAGAGGAAGATGGTCAAAAGCTGTAACTGAGAGGACTAGTCTCAAAAAAAAGCATAACCTTCTCATACGATAACGAAATGGAAAAATCCAAAATGTTGCGGAAAGTTGGGAACAAGATGTACAAAACCTAGAAATTGTTTTAGCAGATATAGTGGAATGAAAGAGCAATGATAAGAAAAAGTGAAAATGGAGCTTATATGAAGGATTAAATGTGCACCTTTTCATGTCTTTTGTTCGTAATAAAAATATTTGTAGCAAATTTCAAATATTCATTCATGGGTTTTTGTTAATAAAGAGTTTTGGTTCATAGCCTGTAGCTTTCCAATAGCCTTGAAGACTAAATATGAGCTAGATGACTTGCATAAATCTTGTTCTTGTCTACATGAGTTTTTAAATTTTATTTAAGTGGGTTTTATTATGGTTTCAATTAAGTGAATGTGTGCAAAATTGTAGTTTGAGAATTTGGATTGATTAGGTTGCAAGATTGGGTGGCCTGATAAGGTTCCCTAGTCTTGACTGCATCAAATGGTATCAGAGTAGGTTGATCTTATTGGGATGTGAGATTTGTTGAGTATGAGTTTGTTGCAGTAGCTTGTTTTGGTGAATAATGAAGCAGTGAAGCTACAAGAGAGAGAGTTGTGAGAAAGTATGTGTGTTGCAAGCATGAAAAAGGATCTATGAACAATATCCTCCAATAGAGATAAAGCTAGGTAGAAGGTGTAGAGTTCCTCCACTAAGAGAGGGTGGGTAAAAGAAGCATCTTCCAAATTCTTTGATGGGTAAAGCATAGTTGTGTGAGTAAGGGAATGTTGCAAGTACCTGTAATTGCAGAGAGACTTGAGAGTTTCTAAAATGACTTTGAAAAAGAAGACAAGATGGGTTATTGGAAGACCTATGAGAATGTTATTTTGGGAAGAGCATTGGGAAAAGTTGAGAGAAAAGAAGTTCATTGCAGAGCTGAAGAAGATAGAACTGAGATTGGATGCCCTTGAGGAAAGCTTGGGAATAAAGAAGCAACTTATAGAAAGGGAAAATCAGAAATTTGGCAAAGAGGACAACGAAAAGAATACTGTAGAAGTACAATGTTGCAGCCCTATGATTGAAACAGCATGGGAATAAAGTCATGTTGGAGCAGCCCACACAAATGCAGTTGAAAGAAAGCAAGAAAAGAAGAAAGACACAAGGAAAATGAAGTAGCAAGCATATGAAGAGAAGTTTTAGCACCAAAAACAGAGGTATTATCTCGTTTTGAACTTTGCAAAGAAATTATTAATGTTGATTTGAATGTAGATGAGCTATAGGAAAATGAAGGAGCATCAAAAAATAATGAAGAAGATGACATGTTACTACAAATTGTAGTAGTTGAAAGCAAGTGGATAGCATTGACAACAAGTGAAGCAAGAGTTACAGTTGACAAAGAGATAAAATTTCAATTTCTAGAATTCTTTGATAATAAAAATGAAGTTGATTCATATGAAAATGAGATGGTTAATATGAATGGAGATGAGACTACTAAAATTGATGACACACTAATAGGGAAAGAAGAGAAAATAGCAGTATTTAATGATTTTGCAAAATTTAGTGATGTTGTCAAAGTTGATTTGTATTTTGATAAAATGGTGAAAGAAACAGAAATCGGGAAGATGGTTAGGAGCAGAAATAGAATGTTTCAATCTAAAAAACAAGTTATGATCAATTTTATTGACATATAATAAGAGGAGGATTAAGGAATAAAAGGTGAGAAAGAAGTGCAAATAAAATTCTTTGATTTCTATGAATTTGTTATTTCTAATTTGAATGTAGCTGTTGATAATGAAGAAGTAGAGTGGAAAGAAGAATCTTGGTATAGCAAGATGAAATACAAGAGAGGAAGAAAGAGAGGTGTCGTGTCTAAAAATGTCGTTCGTGACATTTTCACACTTGTTTGGGTCCTCCTTGTTAAATTGAAATTAAAGTTGCCTTGATTTAGTGTTGTAATGTGTTTAACAAATTCACATTAGGTCTTGGGCCCTTGTGAACTAAATGAACTTAATTGTACCTTATTTAGGGTGTTGTAAAGTGTTGTTACACACTTTCATACTTATCTAGGGTTTTCATTATTAATGGGGCTTCTTTATGCCTTATTTGGCCCTATTTTGCATTCACAAGCCTTAATTAAAACATCTTTTCAAGGATAATCCTGACCTAATTCAGGTGTTTTTGGATTCTGTGGTCTAGATATAGTGATCTAGGACTCATACGCCACCTTGCGCATCTCGGTCCCACCTAAACTTTGGGGCCCCGATCCTGATTTCACATGAATCTAAGATTTTCTTGAAAAATGTGTCCCATAGTCTGGCCTAATGGGACTCATATGCCACTTCTGGCATATGAGTCCCGTGTGGCCCAAAATTAAATTTAATTCATATTCTTGGTGGGATTTTATCCTCCTAGATCTGATGTCAATGTGTAGTGTTGTAATTTCAGGAAATTTGGCATAAGCAAGTATAAATACAAGGTTATTTCATTCATTTTTCACCTAGGAATTTGAGTATTCATACATTCTAGCAAATTTGAGTTCACAACAACATTAAAGTGTTTACAAGAGCATTCAAGAGTCTTCAAGAGCTGATTATCAAGTGTTTTGGAGCATAATTCAAGTATCAAGCATCATGTCAAAGTCATTGTGCATCATATTTGTTTATGAGCTAACAATTGTCATGTAGGGTTTCATGATTCAAGCTATCATTCTATTCAAGATCTACAATATTTAAGCAAGAGTCAAGATCTACATCCATTGGAGCCATTTCATGCATATTTACAACTTTTATTTGCTAGGGTTTGGTGAGTTGCACCATTACATTTTGTTCATTCCTCATTCTTTTATCTCATCATTACATTACATTTTGTTACATTTTGTTCATTCATCATTCTTTTATCTCATTTGATATCATTACAAGGATTGATTACCAAAACGGGGTTTGACCAAGCCAAACCCCTTTCCACTAACAAAACAACGTTTTTCCCTCTTTTTAGTGTGTGATATAAAGATCTAGGATTAAAGACATATTGAAGAGCAAGATTGGAAAGAGGTTGTTAAAGTTGCAAAGTCATTCAAGTCGTCACCTTGTGTAGAAGAAAATTGGAAGATATCTCCATAGAAAAATTCAGCAATTATGATTCAGAAACTTGGTTAAGAAGGCAGAGTAGAGATTGAAGAGCAGATTCAGATCATGATTCTTCGAAAAAGCCAAACTGGACCGATATGCCACTTCTGGCGTATTAGTCCCAGTACAGTCAAATTTGCATATTTCAAGAGTTCCAGATATATCTCTACTAGATTTATGTTCCTACCCAAAAACCCTACTCTAGGACTAAATCGTTCAGTCTAGCGTATGAGTCCCAGTTTGCATTAATTTCACCATTTTTAGCATTTCAAGACTTCATTCAAGTTGCTATAGATTTCTAGGTGCACACCCCTAATCTCTCAGTTTTATATTATTGTTTTGCATTCATTTCTAAGAAATTTAGTGAAGCTTTGCATATTATTACGTTTCATATTTGATCTTGCATGTCATTTATCTTTCCAAGCCCTAGCTTGGTGGTGAACCATCTTTTAGTCTCTAATGATACACTAGGACACCTCTTCATCCTTCGATTGAGATCTCTAGGGTTTCCTTAAATGAGAAGTGTAGAAGATTGTTGTTCTATGTCCTATACCATAAGCAACGACAATTTTCGTCATTTCATCTTGTTGAACCTGCATTTAGAACATCTTAATTCTAATTTAGAGTGCATTATCATCCTAGATTTAAATTACATTAATGTTCCATTAGGGTTTGATTAGTTAATTGGTATTCTACGGTTTCTAATTATTGCATTAGTGAAAGTGCATATAGATTACACTTTTGCATCTTGTTTCATAGAAATTCATCTAAAATCTACATTTGCACTTAGCTTAGACATCATAGAAACTAAAAGGCGTAACTTTCACTTAGAATTTTTTGAAATTTGTGCAAAAAACCTCAATTGGGACTCATATGCCCCTCTGGGAAATTTAGTCCCAATACAGGAGCTTTTGCCTGATTTCTAGGTATTCTGTGGTGACTGTTAAACCTCTGAAAAACCCTATTTGGGACTCATACACCCCTTTGCGCAATTTAGTCTCATTTTAGATTTTAAATTGCATTTTCTAGCATTAAATTCTTTGTTTGTCTTTCTATTTGCTGTTGTTAGTTACCTGTTTCAGTTTGTAGAGTTTCTTTTCTCTTCATTTCACTACATCTAGCTTAATTTCATTTGAATTAGAATTAAAGCATAACATTTATCTTGTGTTCATTGCATCTTGCATTTCCTTGATTGTCCCTTCAATGAGCTTCTACTTGGTGTCCTACTGCTAATACTATAGTGAGACAAAGTTCTAGACTCATGTCATCCTGCCATAGCACAATTGTCGTGGATCTTGGGTTGTCTAGCTCTTTCACTACTAGTGTTGACACTAGTTCACAAGGTATGGACCATACCCTTAACACCTCTTTGCCTTCAAGTAGTGTGTCGCATGTTGAAACAATGGTTTGTAGCATAGTTGGAAAACTCGGAAAACACGACTTTGAGTTTTTCCTGAGTTTTCCCAAGTTTTTCGAAAAAACATGGCTTTGCAAAAAAAAGTGTTTCTAATGAAATTTAACCAATTTTTTAAGTTCCTCGGTTTTTCCGTGTTTTTGCCGAGTTCTAAAAAACTCTCTAATTTTTGGCTTGGCGAGTATTTTTTTCGAGCGAGTTTTCCAACTATGGTTTGTAGTATTCCACAAAAGAACATAATCCAAATTCATGAAGAATTAGCAAACCTATAAAATCAAATAAGTACTGAAAACATTTCAACCACTACTATCCCTATTCCCTACCATAGATAACATACATCGCATGATTGAAAGTGAAGAAGGAGTTGATCTTATGCGTAACATAATTCATATTTTTGGACCACGTCTTACCTCAACCACTAGTTTTCCTTTACCTTCAAACAATGTTACAAGTCAAGGAGGAATTCCAATTCCTCCTCCTACAACAATTACCTCTATCCCTACCTATACCAATCCTCAAGTCATGACAATGATGCAACCTACTAGTTATGTGACTCCTTCCTTGCGTATTTCTGCTAGCATCCCCAATACCTTGATTGCATCGCAAGTTATATATCCTACCACTTTACCTCCTATAAACATTCCATTCATTTGTCCCTCGAACACATACACGCCTCCGCCTTTTCACCTCCATCTCAAAATGCAAACAATGATCCTCTCATAAACCAACATTTGCAAACCATTTCATCTCTTCAAAAGCAAGTTTCCACCATAAACCAAAATCAAAATGGTGAACCTATATTATGTCAAAATCAATCCCTTGTCCTTGGAGATATTTAGAACACCGATGCCACAAGGTATAGAGGTGCCTAGATTTGAGAAATATGGGGGGAAAGGAGATCCTTCTAACCATGTTTCTACTTATACCACCCTATGTAGTGACTTTATTCTTAAGAATAAGCTATTGGCTAAGGTTTTCCCTCGATCCTTGAAGGATACCGCCTTAGAATAGTTTTCTTCGTTACCGAACAACTCGATTCATTAATTCAAGAAACTTGCAAAGGCCTTTATAAACCATTTCCAAATGCATATGACTCTTAAGATGACTTTGTTTGATTTGATGAGATGTAAGCAAAAGGATGATGAAAAAATTACAGACTTTATTTCACGCTATCAATTGGTTTACTCCCAAATTGATGTAAAGATTCCTAACCCTCACCTTCAAAGGATGTTTATAGAGAACTTACGAACTAAGATACAAGATAAGCTTATCATGATGAAGTTCCCCTCCTTCGTGCACTTATGTACTACCCTTTGCGATTATCAAAATTCGGTTAGTATTCGTGAAACAAAACCCACCTCTAGCCGTCCTGAGAAGTCTGAACCCACAAACCAAAACAATTACCAACCTTTTAGAAAATAGAATAAAGGTTCCTTCTACTAAATCCCCCTCAACAAAAAACTCCACATGTTGATACCCAAGTGGCTACTATAAGGCAGACAACTCCTTTCGCATTTGGGGATCCAACTAGACAATTCACTCCCTTACCCGATATCCTTCATAACACAATGTCACAACTTTTAGATTAAAATACATGATCACCTTGCCTCCCGTTAAAACTCTCGATCCTAATAAACCTTTACCTCCAAACTTTAGATCCAATTCCTATTGCTGCTATCACCAACAAAATGGACATGACACGAAACACTGTAAGCGCCTTAAACATCTTGTGCAAGACCTCATTGATTCTGGTCGTCTTTTATTTGCAGATGTTAATGATCAAGGAAATAAGTTCGTTGCCCCTCCTAACCAAAATTTGCATATCTTTACCAAACCTATACCAAAACATAATATTTCATTTGTCGACGCTAGTGAAACTTCAAAGAATGATGTGATGAATGTTGACATGAATGATGAGAATATGGATACAATTCAACAAAGTCCTATGGATACCATTGAACATGGTCCTATGGATAATATCGAAAATGGTTTGATTGCATCGATCGAAACTCAACCTCGTAAGGGTAGAACTAAAAAGCTTCTTCACATTGCTTTCTCCTCAAAAGATATACTTAAACATGCACCTATTGCAAGAATGAAGCTATTTTCATTGATGTCAACTAGTCAATTGGTTATGAACTAGTTGATGTTGTCATTCATGTCATGGATTCAAGTTATTGGTTGTATACGTCGAGGATATTGAGAAAATTGTAATGAAGAAAGATTGGAGGTGTTCAGTGGTTACTCCAAGTTTTTCTCTGGGATTCGCTTCTATGATCGTGTGGTTCAGATATGTTGATCATGGTTGTTTGAAGCTGCTATATCCAGATTCTTGGCTTTTGATTCATTGTACAGTGCAAGTTATGTTCACCAGTTATGAACTATAGTTTTTTGTGTATCTGGATAAGGTCCAGGAGAAATGTTGTTGGTCCGGATTTCTTTTAGTTTAAGTCTTATGACTTCCGGTTCTAGAGGTGATTTGTTATGATTGTGTTGAAGATAATTTTGGTATCTCGAAGGATTTGATCGTGTTAAGGGTTGTGTGTGCTTAATTGTTCTATGTGTTTTACAATGGTTTTGCCGACCTTTTGTTGAACACTACCTTCGAAGTTGATGAGGCGTGTTGGGACCTATTTGGGTCCTCATCAAGTCTATGTTTAGGTCGCCCTCATTCTAATTCCACCCTAGGATGTTTTGGCACCAACCTAATTTGAATCTAATGATGGATGGCCGACTTTGGATATATTTTGAAGTTGAAGATGGTATAAATACAGGACGAGCGGGTGGTAAAAGATGTACAAAGAGATAAAAGCAAAGAAATAAAGTAGATAGATGCGAAATAAATGTGAATTAGTGGGTGTATGTGATGCAAGTGCGGCAGATCAGTGCAAAGTCGAAATGTTGAGTTTCTGGATATAGTGAGCTAAAGGTGTACTAGGTGAAGCCACACATGTGGGTTTATTTGATGGAGGAAGGAAAATTGAGAAAAAATGACCCCATGGCCAAAAAAAATGGTTTTAGGGGTTCAAATATAGTTCCACCAAAGAAAGGTTGAACGAACCTATTTAATTACTGGGCCCACATTTCCCACCTAAAAAACAAAAGGAAAATTCATATTGAGGGTTCAAATGAACCAAGGTTCGAATGAACCTCGGTTCGCTAGAACCCTCTCTCGAGCTAGAACCCCTTTGTTCTAGCAAACCCTCCTTTTCCCTAATTTTTGACCTTGTTCAGAAAAAAAAACCTATTTTTTTACGCTTTGAAGCTCGGGTTGAGGATGGAAATGGAGGAATCTTTACAAACCCAATTGGAATCAGGTAGTCCTCAGAACGAGCTATCCAATGAATATAAATTTAATATGTTTTGGTTTTATTATGTACTTGTGTTTTTAGTTTTATTAAACATAGGTTTTGCATTGAAAATGAAGTTCTCTGTTCTGCACATATGGAAAAATAGTAGATTATCAAAAAAAAAATTTTAAAAAAATAAGGTACACTAGATATTGAAGTCCTTGATCCAACAAAAAATAAAATTGAATTCTCGATATATACAAAAAAAGTTATGCTATATGGTGGCTATGTCCTAATTGTAATTATTTGACTTTGAAACTTTATTAAAGAAAAAATATTCAATAAAAAACTATCTAACCAAGTGGAAGCACTAGATATAAGAATTAAAAATCTAAATTGAAAGAATTAGAATTTTATCCTTCATGGAAAAATTATGCTTATACAGTGTGTCACTTTTAAAAATGTAGTTTTGAAAAAAATCTAGTTTTCAGTGGGAGATGGAAAAAATACAATTTGATTCCAAAATTTTTGAAAAAATATTTTTAGAATCTACGCAAAATGTGATGAGACTCTAGTTTGCATCATTTTCCATTACCTGCTTAGCTGCTATAGGTGCCCTAATGTGAAGATTTAGTTAAAAATAATAATTTCAATGTTCAGTTTGGCCAAAAAATGTAAACCACTATTGTGGGATCACCCTACTCTATCATTCATGCACGTCTGCAAGTAGTTGATTAAAGTATGGTGAAAATCTTTGTTGCATTGAGATTGCCTTCTCTCTATAGCGTATCTCTTCTATCTTCTTTGTATCTCTGTGGCAATGAGCCCTCTGGGTGGTTAACCCTGTTGGACAGTGAGTCCTAATTTGAATGGTGAATCCTTGATTTTGCAGTGAACCTTTTCTTTGGCAGTGAGCCTTTTTCTCTGGCAGTAAACCTTTGTAATCAGTTTTGATGTTCTCTATAGTGTGAGTTAATCCTCACTGTGATTTTTTCCCTCAATGGGTTTTCCATGGAAATCTGGTGTTATTGTGTTTGTCTGATGGTTTTCAGTTTTTGCACTTGCACTTAATGTTTAATCATTTTAGCAGTGTTAAGGATTCATGATTGATCTAAGTTCAGGTGAATAATTTAAAAGTTTAAATTTGCTACAACTGATTCATCCCCCCTCTCAGTTGTCTTGTTCAACAGCACCTGATGGTCCTCTTTACATAGCCAGGCAAATCTATGATCAGCCCACCAATGGGATATTAATTGATCCCGTTTGTGGAGAGAATGTGATCACCAAGGAATTATTACTTGTGCATGAGCTTTACCAAGAAACATATGATAAACCAAAAGCATGGATAAAGACACATAATGGTTTTACTTGCCCTATGATAGGATCGATCGCCTTACCTTTACAAATAGGACCGAAAACATTAGATGTCTCATTCTCCATCATATCGACATCAGACCAATTCGATGTGAAGCTTGTTACCCATGGCTACGCTCCATGGAAGTTGTCACGTTGGTCGTACATAAATGCCTAAAGTTTCCCTTTTCCAACGAAATATTTACTATGCATCATAGTGGCTTTAACCCTTTGTCTTCCCATGGAAAATTTTCACCAGATTTCTTTTGGCTTGAGCCTATGGAAGCTATTAAACCATGAGAATACTTCTTTTTCAAATCCTACCCAAAGTTCAAGGCGAAATGCATAGCAAAACTATCCCTTACAAACTTGCCTCAACCTATGACTGAACCTACAATCCTTGACGAAACCATGATTGAACCTAAAGAATTTCCAAACAACCAAGACAAACCTAAGATTCTTTACCTATTTGCTACAAACGACCAATAAATAATGAAAACAATCCCGTCACGCCTCCTAAGATAAAGCAAGCTTACAAAGCCAAAGAGAAAGCGGTTGAACAACCTTCCATGGTTCCTTCCATTCCTCCCCTTACGAAAGAAAAGAAACCTGTGGTTGATAAACCCAATCCTACACAAACACAACTTGAAAGTCATACTAAAATAAATAGACATGCTAGAGAGCATAGGTGTAGACATCGTGCTCTTGCTCGAAGGTTAAACAAAGATACAAACAAAGAAAATCAAAATCCAAACTTGATTCAAGAAATACACAATGAATCCCCCTCTTCGCCAAAACAAAAAGATCCTATACCACAACCGCAACAAGAGCTAAACCCTTCTTTGGACATTATCATTAGACCTCTTGTTGTGATTAATTTAGATGATGATGGGGAGATTGCAAAAATTGACGAGAAGGTGCATAATGAATTTAATACATTGTTTTCCTCTTCCATGAGCTTAAATGATAATTCTCCTAAGAAGAGTGGTTAACTTGGTAATGATCCTATTTCGGCACTTACTAGTGTCCCTTTGGCTAGTTGCCTACCTGTCGTATACAATGAACACGATTGGGATGTGGACAACCTACTAATAGGTTGACTCGCATGTGCCTTACTAGTCCTTTTCATTCTTTCTTTTTCTTTTGTGTGATTTCATGTGCATAATGTGATCCCCCGTACTGTTTTTTTTGATATATATATCA
>VDFB02065161.1:0-10400 GCA_007258455.2 Sequoia sempervirens | reverse complement strand
CTTACCTAATCCCCATAACCATGACAATCAAAATTTTCCATCTCCTAATATCCCTCTTCGATGTCAAGAGGGTAGGTTGGTATTAGAAGACATCCCTATTAAGAGTCATGAGAATCTTGACCCTCCCTTCCCTAATGCTCCTTCCATTTGGGATAATATATTTGAAAACCATAGTGATCCTTCTCTTGATGACTCCATCACTTACAATGAAGCTACTTTATACACTTAAATCTTGGATGAACATATTCCAAGCTCTCCTAGTCAGGTAGAAAACATAGCACACAAGAATGAGACCTTAACAACAATAGATACTCAATTAACACCTTCTCATGATCATCCCCCTCTTGACACTCCCATCATTTATCATTCCCCTATTAGCAATGAAGTCATTTTGGAAAACAATAATAATATATCTTCCTTAGATAAAATGGTGATTCTCGATTATCCTTCCTTAGATATACATCAAACCAAGACCACTGAGGTTATGAGTGCACAAGTTTCCATTAGATCCCCCTCACTCAATGGACCTCATACATATCTCTTGGGACATCCTGTAGATATCCAAATTTGGACAATTTCATTTGTCCAAATTTATCCCTTTTCATCTAAACACTACCTTATCCACATTAATTAAGTAGTTTCACTATTATTTAATTAATACCCCTAAATTTCTTCTAATCCCTAAGGTATCTACTTAAATAATTAAATACCTTACCTCTTTAATTACCCTTTCATCAAATGAATTGAATAAATATGACATTTATTTAATTCCTCACATGTCACATCCTCCATCATTTTCATCTAATCCTAAGCCATCTTCTAATCTCATCATTAGAGATGTGCACATGCCTAATCCTTGATTAGGATGTGCCACATCCTCCAACTTTTGCAAGTTGACCCCTAATCTCTTTTAGCCACCTAACCCTCCTCTAATCCTTCATTAAATAGCCTAATCATTTTCCCAATGAATTTTTAATTCCCTTCCAACAAGGTTAGTGCTAGAGAAAAAATGCTTCAAATTTTTTTTTTTTACTATGACGTGTGTTTTGACATGGAGAAGGTGTTAGAAATGTATACCTCACTCAATATAGGCTGAAACCTCAATTGGAGCCAAATTGGTATGACATCCATCATGTCTGGTCGACTAGCAGATTGGTAGCATCATGTCTTGTACAAGTTGCTGTGACCTTGGAGGAGTCTCGCCAAATGCTTACATGTTGGAGTCTTCTCTATGACATTTTGTGTTCACTATGATCTCTTACTGCATGGAGATCTCTGGCCAATAAAGCCATTCAATTAGGAGTTGAGGAGAGTCTTGATTGTTCGGCTATGAGATTCAACCATATGGAAGTACCGGCCAAAAAGGGACAACACTTGAATCACCGTGGTAGCACCAAGGGTTTCGCTTAAGAACTCTTAGTGCATTGATAAGTGTCTTCACGATAGTATGTTACATGCTATAGTCTTCTGGGTGTGTATCTTTGTGGTCTAATGTTAAGAAGTCTTACCAATGTATAAATGTCTCATCGATGAAGGTTTAATTGTTGCTCATCGGAGTAACATGGTGGCTCGGTGATAAGTCTTAGTGAGAGTTACATGTCTCGCTGATAGTGCTTTATGTTGGAGCCTTCGGGGTAAGTGATTGGAGCTCGATTTGACTTGTCTGTATTTGATGTAACATCTCAGTGAAGGTGATTGGTCTTGCTGATAGTTGTATGTTTTTGGTTTATCTTAATGTTGCTCGATGAGACCTCTTGGCGAGATCAGTATGTCTTGCTGACTATCCTTTGGAGCTCAGTATGACAAATGACTTCAGTATGACTTTTGGTGACTCAGTGTGAGGTCTTGGCAAAAGTGATACTCTTGCCAAAAGGAAAACTGAAGCTGATTCATGTTGTAAGCTTGGTGAAACATCTTGGCAACTATGGTAACTCTTGGTGATGTCGATATGAAGTATATGTGGCATCGGGCGACACCGCTCTTGTCTCACCGAGATGCCAACAAAGCTTGATTATTTTGACCATTTGACCGCACACTATGTGAGCTCCCCATGAAGAATAGAGGAGCCGCATCGTGAACCATTAGCAGTTGGTTTTGTTGTGATAGTTCTCGTGATGAAGCTCAATGGACATGGAATGAAAGGGATTTTACTCGTGATTACGCATTGTAAATCACTGGTTGGTTCGAATGCATTGTTCCTGCGATTGTATCAGTGGATGAATTCTATTCTCTAAAGACTATAACCAGAAGTTCCTTTACAAGTTTGTTCATGGTGAATGCTACTGTAAACAGACACCAGAAAGATAAGTTTGTCATTTGTATGTAATCTCCATTAGTGTAATACAAATTGATTTCTCTTGGTGTAGTGGGTTTTTCTCCCGTAAGGGTTTTCCCACGTATATCTAGTGTTCATGTGTGATTGTCAAATACTCTTATTTCTTTGCCATTCCGGCTCATAGTGCATCTTAATTAGACCGTAATTAAAAAAAAAAAAAGTATATTTTGCATTCTTCCTAGAGTATTGACATTTAGGAGAGTTGTTTCTGCATCTAGTTTTCCTTACAGAAGGTAGTGCCTCAACTTATATGTAGCGAATACAAGAGTGAGGCATTGCTTCTCTATGGAGGAATAATGAGTTTCATAATCAACTAGAACATAGTTGATGTAGTAGATGACTCTTTCTTTACCTATGTCATCATATTGAGCCAGTAAAGCTTCCAAAGCATATGGTGATGGAACAAGGTATAGCAAAAAGGGTCTATCTTGTGTAGCTGACTTCAATACAGAAGGATTGGCAAAATACACTTTGATTGTCTCAAAGGATTTCTGGCACTCCTCATTCCATATGAAGTGAACGTCCTTCAATAAAAAAGTGAAAGGGAGTGTACGGGAAGCCAATTGAGATATAAATATATGATTCACCTTAATGTTCCCTTGTAAACTTTGCAACTCGATGATATTTCTTGGTGGAGGCATGTTAATGATGACATCAATCTTATTTGTATCTATGTCATAGAAAAAAAACCCTTTGCTTGACATGGGATTAATTCATGATAAATCAGCTTAATGAGGCCTTGATTCAAGTGTTTTGAGGCATTTTGTGCATCCACACTAGGTCTTGGATCCTTATAAATTGAATACCATGCTTTTAATGATGTCTTATAAAGGTTTTGTAAAGTCTTGTAAAGGAATTTCATGCTTTTCTGGACTTAATTAACCTATTTATATCTAATTCAACATTATAAAATGGGCTTAATAACCTTATTACATCAATTTAGAAGGCTTGAAAAATAAATTTAATGTTAAACTAGTGTTGTAATGTGTCTTGCAATTCACATTGGTTCTTGTGCTTTCCTAGGCTATGTGGACCTCATTTTAGTGTTGTAAAGTGTATTTAATAGCACTTTCACATTGAATGTTATGTCTCAAGCCCTATTTGACATTCACATCATCACTAATAGTCCCATATTAACCCATATTGTGCATCCCAAGGCTTAAATTGATCAAATACCTGAAAAAGATTGCATTCTAGACCTTATTTATTTATCTCTTGGCATCTGAGCTATCAAATTGGCCCTTGTGGGACCCATTCACCATGCATGGTGAATCAGTCCTACCTAGGTGGGACCCATTCACCATGTGTGGAAAATGAGTCCCATTTGGCTCAATTTTTACATTTGAGCAAGAAAAAAAGTGAAATTTGAGTTTAATTTTGCTTCATGTCGGCCTATGATGAGGTATTAAGGGGTTACTAAGGCACAAGTGTGTATAAATAAGTGTTTTTCCCCCCTTTTTACATCTCTCATCAATCCATTCATCCATTAACTCATTCATGATCTATCTTCTATCTCAAGTCAAGAAAGCTAGGGCTTTCACATTGCAAGTCATTAGATTAGCTTACTAAGACATTTAAGGAAAAATTTCTTCATGCATTGCTACAAAATTTCAAGATCAATCATCATGGAAATGTAATCAATTCCATTATTACATGTTTCATTCTATTCTTTCATCATTTTGGTTTAATTACCTAAACGAGATTTGACCAAGGCAAACCCCCATGCCCTAACAATCAACATTTCTTCTTCTCTTCTTGTGTGTTTGCAAATTTTAGGCCCTTGGAAGCTTGAAAATAATTAAAGATAAAGTTGTAAGGTTTCTCAAGTTTTCTTTGCATTCAAAAAAGTCAAAGTATCAACAAAATCTCATTTTCAGAGTCGTAAATTAGAGTTTTGGAAGCAGACAACTATAGGGCATCAAAGTGCAGATTGAAAGATTTGGAGTCCACCTTTTAAAATCCAAAAATTCAAAAGTGGACTCATTCACCATGGGTGGAAAATGATTCCCACCCCAAGGTTATAGTTTGTTTTTTTACATTTTTAGATACCCTTTTGTCTGAAATAGGTTCTAGTACAATTTTGCCAGAACTAGGACTAATTGGACCAAAATGGTGAATGAGTCATCGAGGCTTTAAAATTAGCATCAAAATTGTTTCAAAAGGAATTTCCAGTCTTCATCAAGGTTCTAGGTGCACACTTCAATTTTCATTCATTTTTGTTAAGTTTTGCATCCATTCCTAGTTCATTATTGCATTACACAATGTGTTTTCAAATAAGTCATATTTCTTAGGTTTTGCATGTTTAATCAATCAAAATTATCAATTATTTGCACTTACATCATCTTATTTAGTCACATAAACATCATACATAACATAATTTGAATGAACTAGTTAGTATTTTTGGCTTAACTCTCTCCTTTTAGGTGAAAAACCCTAGAAGAGCTAGAGAAATCAAGAGCCAAAAATCTACAATTCATTTTGGTCAACTTACTTTTTGAAAATTTTCTTGTTTGATTTGGATTATTTCATCATAGCTCTAAGCTTGTATTCATTTTTCATTAGGGTTTGCAATAGTTACTTTGCATGCTAGATAAAATGTGCATTTAGGTTGCATTGTTGGCATCTAAATTCATTTCTACTCTAAAATTCTACATTTTTTAATTAGGTCTGCATCATAGCACTCAAAAAGCGTTAAAATACATCAATTTTTTTAAAAAATTCTCAAAAAATTCCATACTGGGACTCATTTGCCACCCTAGGCAATTCAATCCCTTTTGACCCTTGAAACTGTATTTTACAAAACTTAGAAATCTATTTTTAAGCTTCTTCTTGGTGCCTTAACCTACCTATATTAGTTAGTTGCATTTCTGTTGCATGCATTTCACTAGATCTCTCTTAAAATAGCTCATTTCATTCTTTTTTCCATTTTTCATTTACATTTTTCATGTCATTTTCTGATTGGTGCAAAGTGTAATCAGAACATTACTTTGTTTCATATTTGAAATTGCATTTCCTTTTAAGTTATTGTATTACACTTTATTTACTTTCTCATGTTAGTATGTGTTCTCTTAAATCATTCCATGTTTCTAGAATAGCAAGTGGCTTGTATCATTATGTTTTTCAAGAACATACTCTAAGACAACAAAGTAAAAAATTTGACAAGAATTTTGCATACCCTCCCAATACCTATCAGATTTGCAAGAATATAATAACACAATAGGATGCTAGTGTAGATAATCATGACCCTCATAGTTGTTCTTCTCCCAATACCTTTCTTATTAGTGATAAAGATATTTTGGTGAAAGGATCTACAATAACTGTGAGTCTGGATTGTCTCTCTCCTCTTCAGCCTTTGGAAGACATTAGAAAACTAGAAGATAAAAACTTGAATACCACCTTACCTAATCCCCATAACCATGACAATCAAAATTTTCCATCTCCTAATATCCCTCCTCGATGTCAAGAGGGTAGGTTGGTATTAGAAGACATCCCTATTAAGAGTCATGAGAATCTTTACCCTCCCTTCCCAATGCTCCTTCCATTTGGGATAATATATTTGAAAACCATAGTGATCCTTCTTTTGATGACTCCCTCACTTACAATGACGCTACTTTATACACTTAAATCCTGGATGAACATATTCCAAGCTCTCCTAGTCAGGTAGAAAACATAGCACACAAGAATGAGACCTTAACAACAATAGATACTCAATTAACACCTTCTCGTAATCATCCCCCTCTTGACACTCCCATCATTTATCATTCCCCTATTAGAAATGAAGTCATTTTGGACAACATTAATAATATATCTTCCTTAGATAAAATGGTGATTCTCGATTATCCTTCCTTAGGTATACATCAAACCAAGACCACTGAGGTTATGAGTGCACAAGTTTCCATTAGATCCCCCTCACTCAATGGACCTCATACATACCCCATGGGACATCCTGTAGATATCCAAATTTGGACACTTTCATTTGTCCAAATTTATCCCTTTTCATCTAAACACTGCCTTATCCGCATTAATTAAGTAGTTTCACTATTATTTAACTAATACCCTAAATTTCTTCTAATCCCTAAGGTATCTAGTTAAATAATTAAATACCTTACCTCTTTAATTACCCTTTCATCAAATGAATTAAATAAATATGACATTTATTTAATTCCTCACATGTCACATCCTCCATCATTTTCATCTAATCCTAATCCATCTTCTAATCTCATCATTAGAGATGTGCACATGCCTAATCCTTGATTAGGATGTGCCACATCCTCCAACTTTTGCAAGTTGACCCCTAATCTCTTTTAGCCACCTAACCCTCCTCTAATCCTTCATTAACTAGCCTAATCATTTTCCCAAGGAATTTTTTATTCCTTTTATCCTTCCAATGAATATTAAAATCATTTTTCTCTTCCCCATGTGATCTTTGACTTGTCACATCAAGTCACATGTGAAATCTTCCCCATGGAATCTTTGACTTGTCACATCAAGTCACATGTGACAAGTGCTTACCTTTTGAGGCACCTTGTTTTATCCAAGGTAATTTCTACCCCTTTGAATTTTGTTCATCCACAAGACATTCCAATCATGTGAATTTTAAAATTATTCTTTTTATTCTAAGGTATCTTCTTCTCTCAATTTACTTTCACACTTTTCCTTCCTCTCACATCATGTAAATTCCTCCACCTCTCATTTTAGCTATCGCCACCATTTCTGCCACTTCAATCTTCTACATAAGTCAGTCAGAGGGGTTTCTGTAGGGCTAAATTCACCATGCCTCATCTTGATCTTGTTGGATGACCTGAACCGCTGAATTCTGTGAGAATTCACAAGTGTTTGAGGCATTTTTAGGCATCCACACTTGAAGTCTTGATCCCTTTTAAATTGAATATACATGCTTTTAATCCATTATCTTGTGTAAAGGTGTTAAAGTCTTGTAAAGGACTTTTCATGCTTTTCTAGACATAATACTAACCTATTTATCCCTAATTCAACATTATAAATTGTGCTTAATAACATTATTACATCAATTTAGAAGGCTTGAGAAATAAATTTAATGTTAAACTAGTGTTTTAATGTGTCTTGCACATTCACATTAGTTCTTGTGCCTTCTGAGGATATTTGTACCTCATTTTAGTGTTGTAAACTATATTTAAAGACACTTTCACATTGAATTTTGTGTCCCAATCCATATTTGACATTCACATCATCACTAATAGTCCCATATGAACCCATATTGGGTATCCTAAGGCTTAAATTGATCAAATACTTGACAATATTGCATTCTAGACCCAAGCCTTCATTCCCAACATTCGAGCTATCGTGTAACCGACCTATAGGACCATTCACTATGCATGGTGAACTGCCCCAATCTGCCCCAACAAGGGTGGTGAATGAACCCATTTACTCAATTTGACCTTTGAGTGGAAAAAAGTGAAATTTGAGTTTATTTTTTCTTCATGTCGGCTTGTGATGAGGTATTAATGAGTTACTAAGAAATAAGTGTGTATAAATAGGTTTTTTCCTTCTCATTTTACATCTCTCATCAATTGATTCATCCATTAACTCATTCATATCATTCATGATCTATCTTCTATCTCAAGTCAAGCAAGCTAGGGCTTTCACATTGCAAGTGATTAGATTAGCTTCCTAATACATTCAAGAGCATATTTCTTCATGTTTTGTTGCATAATTTCAAGATCAATCATCATGGCAAGGTAATAAATTCCACTATTCCATGTTTCATTCTATTCTTTCATCATTTTTGTTTAATTACCTAAATGGGGTTTGACCAATGTAAACCCCCATGCCCTAAAAATTAACATTTCTTCTTCTCTTATTGTGTGTTTGTAGATTTAGGGCCCTTGGATGCTTGAAAAATATTGAAGATAAGGTTTCTCAAGTCTTTATCTCATTCAACAAGTCAAAGTATCAACAAAATATCATTTTCAGACCTATAAATTAGAGTTTCAGAAGCAGACACCTATAGGGTATCAAAGTGTAGATCAAAAGCTTCAGAATCCACCTTTGAAAATCTAGAAATTCAAAAGTGGACACATTTTCCATGGGTGATGAATGAGTCCTACCCCAAGGTTAGTTTTTTTATTTTTACATTTTTAGACACCCTTTTGTCTAAAATAGGTTTTGGTAGAGTTTGGCAAAACTTGGACTAATTCACCCAGAATGGTGTATGAGTCCCTCTAGGCTTGAAAATCAACATCAACAGTGTTTCAGAAGTAATTTCTAGTCTTCATCAAGGTTCTAGGTGCATACTTCAAGTTTCATTCATTTCTATTATGTTTTACATTCATTCCTAGTTCATTATTGCATTACACAATGTGTTTTCAAATAAGTCACATTTCTTAGGTTTTACATGTTTAATCAATCAATCTTATCAATTAGTTGCACTTAGATCATCTTATTTGGTCACATAAACATTATACATAACACAATTTGAATGAGATAGTTAGCATTTTTGGCCTAAATGTCTCCTTTTAGGTGAAAAACCTAGAAGAGAGAAATCCTAAGAGCCAAAAATATATGGTTTGGTATTAACTTCAATTCCATGGTGAGAGACTATGCACACCAAAAGCTCACTAAAATGTATCCCTAAGATGCAGTTATGGGGACTAAGTATCATTTTTTAGATTCAAAGTGTTTCGAAGGTAAGATGAAGGTTCTTCACATGGTCTTGACAAGTTATTGACTTCCCCAAGATGTCATCAAAATAGTATTCTAAGATCTTATGAATAAAATTGTGAAATGTCAGGGTCATTTCCCATTGGTAAGTTACTCCTACATTCTCTAAACCAAAAGGCATGACCACATAGTGGAGGTTGTCTTGTATTGATCATTCGAGTTAATATAGATATGATTGGAGCCCGAAAATCCATCCATGAAAGACAACAATGCATGACCTACAATCGAGTCCACAATCATATCTATATTAGGTAACAAAAAATAATCCATAAGAGAAGCCTTGTTAAGATCTAAAAATTCAATGCATATATGAATATGACCATCAGGCTTACTAACGATGACTATATTAAAAAGCCAATGGGAGTAGTCAATTGGATGAATAAAGCTTGCTTTCAATAGCTTCTCTATCTCAGTCTTAACCATTAACACTACTCTAGGATTGATCTTTTAGATTTTCTTCTTAACTGGCTTGGCATCAGGACATAGGATGATATTTTGAACCACTATAAAGTCATCAATATCAGGCATATCCTCATACTTCAAAATGAAGATATTAGGATGAGAATGAAGGAGATCTGATTGTTCATTTTTTTCCTCTGAAGAGAGGCACTTCTTGATGTTGATTACTTTTTCTAAAGATTTAGGATCCATAGAAACCTCAAAAGTATCTCCCTTAAGGAGAGAACTGTAGTCTTTAGGATGAGATATTAGGATGTCATCACTAACATTAAATAGAGGATCATCCTCATCAACATTCAAAATGGATTCTCTATAGTATACTTGTTTGTACAAGCAGTACGGGAATAATTTCTTGTTGTGATAAGGAGGCATCAAGGAATAGGCTCCTAAAAATTCCCCTAGAGCTTCATCTAAAGAGAATACATCTAAAGGGACCTTCTCAACTTTCCCCCTTTCTTCTATCAATTCAAGATAAACCAAGCTCAAAGGCTTAGATGAAATAATATTAACACTCCACTAAGGGTTTTGCTTAAGCTATTCAATAAAGCATCTGAAACCCAAAGAGCACTGTCATGGCTTAAACTAGATAGGAATTTGAATTCCTTGCTTGATAAGTCCCAAGACTTTCTTCCCATAGTCATTCTAGAAATGAGCTCATATCCAAAATCATAATGAGTTTGCAAGACTTCAAGAGGTGGTGGCTTTATATAGAGTGTTTCATTCCACCAATGGATGTCAAATGTCTTTACAAGAGTACACCCACATTCTTTACCAGGTTTGTGAACATTAACCTCCTTTGTAGGAGCAGGATTAATCTCCTAGGTAGAGGAGGGAGTGGTCTCCTAAACATGATCACACTTCTCTCCCTGAGTGGGAGTGTCATCCACCATTGTATCAACAAAACCTT
>VDFB02065157.1:0-22188 GCA_007258455.2 Sequoia sempervirens | reverse complement strand
GTTCAAATCCCACACTTTTCTCCTTATCTTGATCCTCCAATGCAATATCCATACCACTAGCGATGTCTAATGAATCTCCCAAAAATAAAGTGGGTAAGCTAATAATATTAATAATATATTATTTGAAAGGGTCGTCCTCCAAGTTATCAATCGATTTTTTGGGTTTCTCTATTAATTCCTTGAGCTTTTTGGGTCATGATTTTAGGGGTTGAGCATTGAGTGATGAGATATCTAGGTTTTTGACAATTTTGACATAAAATTCTCGAGTTCTCATATAAAATAGATTGATTCCATTTCCCGAGCTTGGATTTGAGTTATAGAGATTGGGAGAGTTTTAAACACATCAACAATAACACAAAATTTGGCATAAACTAACCTAGATTTCTCCTTTGTCACTTTATCCATGGTGATGAAGTGCTCAAATGAATTAACTATCCAAGCTAATATTTGCTCATCCTAGAACTCTAGCGAAAGGCTAGGCAACCTAACCCAAATATGAGTAACTTTGTTTAGATTATCCTTTGGGTCAAAACTTAGCTTCCATCTATAGAGGAAAGATAATTTTTTTCATAGAGCCATGATCCTCCAACTAGAACTTGAAGAATGTCTTCTTGATAAGTAAATTTGAAGAGGAACATTCCCCCACCATTGCATTCATAATCACACCACCCTTTTGTTTCCAGTTGACCATGACCTATCTTCTAACCATATTGATATTAGGGTGAAAGGATAAGAACTTCCACTGAGCCAAAGTGTTCTCCATGGAAGAGATAATCCTATTGATAGTTGAATCAAGTAACTTAATGGTTGTTCCATCTTTCGACACTAACAACATTGGGTCAACATTCCCAAGTAGTTGTTCATTACAGTCACTTCCCACAAGGTAATTCTTCTAACCTTTGGACCCACCTTCAATGATAAAGTTCAATGATAGTCTATTTGAGGCAACACCATTAATACCCTAGGAAGGGGGATGGGGAGGAACAAAGGAATCTTGAGGCTATAAAAACCCATTCTCATTCAAAGTTCAAAATAAGATTTGTTTTAAATGAAGAAGCTCTACACTTTTTTCAAAACTTTTCTAAATTAAGGATAGCTTAATTTGGGGATAAGTAATCTCAATTTTTGATGCAATAGAGAGCCACCTCATGAGGTTTGAACCTTGGTTGATGGCACTATAAGAAATAAGCCCCAAGATCACACCATAGGGCCTCCCTTTTTAAACATTTCTAAATTAAGGCTAGCTTAATTTATGGGGCCAACAATCTCAATGGTTGATGCGGTAAAGAGTGACCCTGTAAGTTTTGAACCTTGGTTGGTGACACTATAGGAAAGAAGCCCCACCATCACACCATAGGGTCTATTTTTTGATGCCTCAAGTATTATTACCATTAATGATCAACAATCCAAATCATCTGGTCTTTTATCCTCTTGCTCTAGCTCTTTATGTGCTTTCAACATAAGACTTTAGCTATTTATTGGCTCATGTAATTTCTCAAACCATGGTTAAGGGGGTCGCTCTTCCTAATTCTCACAACTAGTTGATCAATGATCATTTTTTTGATGATTCATTGAACTTACCCTCACCGAGGATGAAAATAATGTTAAATAGGCTATTCATTAACTTGATTTTTTTTCTAGTCCTTTGGTTCAAGTATCTAATGGAAAATGACTCAATGCTATAGAAAATATTTTCTTCCTAATTCAAGATAGGTAATTTTGGTTAGAAATGGTTTGATCATGGGGAAATCTTCATATTTTAGGCATTTCCTTTACTTTTCAAGCTCCTCTTTGTTGCTCTCTAGCAAACCATTATTGCTAGTATTGAGAAAAAACTCAACTGCTAGATTACTAAACACTTTCTTTGGCTGGTAAATCCCATATTTTCTCTAAAGTGTTGGCTACCACTCACCTTTATTACTCCTCTAGTTGTGTGCCTTTAAAAGCCTCTTATTTAAAGATTGAAACATTTCCTAGAGACTCTCTTTCGGCCTTTGGTGATGGACACCAAGAATTCCATTGTGTGTCTTGGGAATTTTGTTTTCTTCCCCAATACGATAGTGGCTTAGAATTGCTTTCAATTTGTAAACAAGGTATTAAAATATGTGTTAAATACATTCTAAGAGTTTTTGAGGGGAATGGAGCCTAGAAAATTCTCATCAAGCATTATATCAATTCTGGTGTGTCTTCTGGGCTGTTAGCTTGGAAAGGGCCAATTCTAGCACTCTCCTCACCATGAAGGAACTTGTTCATATTTAAGGCACTTTTATCATTAAAAGCATTTCAAAACCTTCAGAGGCTATAAAGCCTTGGCTTCTCTAGGCAAAAAATGATTTTCATAATGATCTTTCAACCATTCAATGGTTTTTGTGGTGGTTTCTTTTTTTCTATCATCAAGATCACCCTTTCACCAAAGTGCCACTTATCCACACCTTGAAATTCTTCAAACAAGGCATTATAATTGTGTTAGATCTCATTAAAAAAACCACCAAGAATTTTTTTCTTAGCCATAAAGTTAAAGGAAATTTATGTTGTCTAATCAAGATTGAGACTTTTCAAATTGTTATTGATGTTATTCCTCCCCATATGATTCAAAAAATTAAGGTTAAATCTTTCAAGCCTTGGTGTAAGGATTGGAAATGGTATCTTGATACTCCATTTCATAGTTATAAGCATTGTAAAGGATATTTGCGGTCCTCATCTTCTTATGCTTAGCTAGTTGAATCATCATTAGTAGCTTCCCCATTCTGTTGGTACTTGACATTATCGATTCTAAGTCATCTAGTCAACCTTTCTTGAGCCTAAATTGACCCATTTTGCTTGATGCATTCTTTATCAAGGCTTTTTGTTTGGTTCTTGCTTGATGCATCTTAGAGTTTCCAATCCTCATTACCCATTTTATAGATAGTTAGAAACTCTCAAGCATCTTTTCTAGCTTTGCAATAGAGCATAAGAAACTTGGAATTGGATTCATGATTTCTTTAGGCCTTTTAGGCATCCTCATTTTTCATGGCTTAGGATTTTGTTAGAGGTTTAATGTTTTCTCCCTTTCAAGTATACCTAACTTTGATATTCTTTTATGGTAGAAATTCTCTTTAATGTTTGGAAAAAAAAATGCAATTCTTTTTTTAGGTTGTTTAGTTGATGCTTATCTCTCTCTGTATACTAAAGCTATAATTTTCTCTAATGTGTTTATGTAGATTCAAGTGCAAGCTAACAAAGTTGTAAATGAAGTGGAAATTTGCAAAATCTTTTGGACCATTATGGTAATGCTCCATGCACTATTGTTAGAGTTCTACCTCTTTCGTCTTCTCCTTAAGGGGTGTCAATTAGGCTGCAACCAATTTTCCATAAGAGATTGTGGTTTCTAATCCCATTACTCAACCTATGTGAAATAGAGATATTGTTGCCCATGGTTGGTCTCAGCGCTCATGACCACCTATTGTCTCTTCTCATGTTTGTGGTGCTCTTGAATGACTAGATTTCGACAAGTTTCCTTGGTTGGAGCTAACCATCTCTCTAGTTCATGCTTAATAACCTTTAGAGGAGATTCTTTAGGAAGAAGGTGCTCTCATCGGTTGGGAGCCGATTGCTGATAATCTTACCCTTAGTGATGTTTGGAGAAAACTTGATGATAAAGACCCCTCTCGTACCGATGTTGCATTATTTGCTTAGTTTTTTTATATTACATTCAAACTTTGACCCTTTGAACTCTCGTCTTTAGTTTAAACTTGGTGTTTTATAGACTTTGAAGGCGTGCATTTTTACCACTCCATTTTTATATATTATACTATTATCTTTTTAATTAATTTATAAAAATTAAATAAACTTATTCATTAAAAAAAATCTAATAAAAAAATACAATTATATCTAATCCAAAATATAACGACGCAATTCGGATAAGATACGCCCGTACGGCGCTATTGTAAAAGACAAATAATGTAAAAAGGACGAAGAAGAACGAATTGTGATGAATTTCTGTAAGAATTTTGTCGTTTAATCTAGGAATCATGTCGAGGAAGGAAATTTTTGAACTACTAGCGAATGATTTCTTATTAAAATCTCCCCAAAATCCCATAAAAGGATTAAAATTCAGTTATTTATCATTTAAATCCATCGGTGATCATGATGCATATTCACGGAACGCGGCGGAAGTTCAAAATCTCTCATTACACGGAAAATCTAACAGATATATGAAGGGGATTTGGCCAGCTGATTTAAAAATTTGGCAAACAGTCGTTAAAGTTGTTGAATATGACGTTAGAAGACAAAGGGTTGACAGATTTGAGACGAAAGTTTGGCAAAATCGAAGTTGACATGACTATTTTTTTGGTGAGAAAGCGTTGGTTTTGGAATAATCGTTTTTACGAAGCTCGAGTGTATTATCCTTCAAGTTTATTTAAAGTAACACCAGAAACATATCTATCGTGCGTTTTTTGTCGGATGGCTAAAAAATGTTCAAAAATCGCTGCTTGATGGCTACAGATTGTTTAGGTTTCCAGTATTTTGTAAGGAGATGGGCTTTTATTGCGTATTATTGACTGATAGTTGGGATTGCTAAAAGGTTTGTAGGTAGTACAGTAATATTTCTTTCAAAAGACGGTATTACTATTTATTCTGTGGACCGTTGTCTGAAGATTGTTGAAGGATTCCAGTAGAAGAGTTATTTTTTGCCAAAAACAGTATGACCACCGTATATTGTTGTCTGGCAAGTAAAGTCTGTTCCAGGATTGCAGTATAATTGCTTATTTTGTGAAAAGATGTTAAAAGACGGTCAATAACGTGGGTCATGTTGAATTTGTTTTTGTCGTGGAAACCCTTGCATTATTTGCTGGTTAAGTGCTGGAAATGGAGGAAAGGAGTGGAATTTTGGGCTTTTTAGTCGCTTTTGCTGTGATATGGTGTCGTGGAATTGTGGTTTTCGCGCAGCAGCAGAACCAGACAGTGTCTCTTAATGTCGATGCAGGGCAACCCATCAGAACGATTCCTTCAACTCTATTTGGAATATTTTTCGAGGTAAGTATTGAATTCCTTCCAGTGCTTGATAAAATGAAGCATCAATTTGATTTTCCGCGCATTTTTATTCCGCAAAAAGACGAACAATTTAAATTTGCTACAGGTTGTTATTCGATTTATCATAATTGATGAAGATGTATACTTTTTTCTCTGAAATAGGAAAGCCTTTTTGATCACATTAATTGTCTGCCCCTTTTTAAACCTGTGATGGGAGACGGAGTCCAATGTTATACAATACTCCTATACAATGTTGCTAGGAGCTATGAACCTGCATATTTTTCATATTAATTGTCTCCCCTTTTTCTGAGGGGGAGAAATAACCTATTGTGATACTATATTACTACACAATGTTGCCATTAACTATGCACCTGCAGATTTTTACATTAATTGTATCCCTTTTCATAGGAGAGGGAAAGGGAACCCACTGTTATACAATATGATTATATAATGTTGCTAGGATTCATGAATCTACATATCTCTCATATTATATGTCTCCCTTTTTTCTGTGGAGAGAGAATCCGCTGTTATACAATACGATTGTACATTGCTGCTAGAAGATATGAGCCTGCAGATTTTTCATTTTAACTGTCTCCCCCTTTTTACCTCCTTACCTGGGGAAGGAGATGTGATATTATATGATATGATAGAGATTGTAATAACATCCATGAGACCAAAACAGTATATGGGACCCCAGAGTTAATAAAAATCAAAGAAGTGGGATGCTACTGAAAAACAGCATATAGCAGTAAGAACCTAGTTTAAATCAGTATTCTTTTTCTGCTTTTGAAGTTTCTTACTACTGCTCTCCCGATAGTTATCACAAATGTCAGCGTACTTGGTGTTAGTGTTTAGATCAGGAATGACAAACAGAAATACACAACACATGAACAATAAACACAGCAGTTTCCCCTGGGAAAACCCTCCTACTCGAGGGAGAAAAACCCAGCAAAAAATTATATCTCATATATTTATCAGATATAAGTGCAGAATGCTGCATACAGAGTCTGGCCTTACACAAGGCTGAATGAATACAATGAATAATAGCGTCACTCCTTGATGCAAAAATACAAGTGAAACTGATCTGCTGCTAAGTTCGAACTCCTCCTTGGAAGAATGCCAATTGAATATGAGAATGACTTGATGATTTGATTGAATGGTCTCCACCTTGTATATATACAAAACAAGGTGACTCTTCACTTAGGTCGGCCTCCTTTTAAGAAATAATATAATTTGTGATTAAGGCTGACTTGCCTTATTAATTGTTTATTATTTAAATTTTTACTTAGGAGAAAATATCTCCCTAAGCTACAAACACTAACACTTGGAGCATTTCACAATATAGTGCCATTCCATTTCTACCATTCCTAATGTGCAGAAAATACATATTCTTTCTTTGCAATTTTGTTTTGGGACCTTTCACCTACCTGTCTCACATCTGAGTTGGTGTGAATCAGTCCTTATTTGGCTGCTCATCTGCATTTTCATTTGATTTTTGCCCCTATGTAGTTTTTAATATTTATGATCATGTTAATAAGTGGGATCGAACTTAGTCATAGAGTATTGCTTTTTCCTCCTGAGTTGCTTTCTCCACATACTTAGTTTAAACTTTTCTCACACAATCTTTAATCTCTTGATTGGTGGTTGGGCATTCTTGTATGTTGATGCCCCTTTTGTTCATTTATCACTTGTTTTGTTTCATCCATGTCCTCTTTCTTATGTTCAACACTTCTCTCATTGCTGCCCTTGGTCATCTGTCGCACTCCATGTTTTCTATTTTCTCTATATAGCATAGAAGACAAACCATAGCTGTTGCTTCTATCAGAAAGGTACCTATTTCTGCTAGTATTATTTCGTATTGGACTGATGCTTTGATTTTGAAGTAGCCTGTGATTAAGAAATTTTGAATTCTTTCAATTTGTGTCCACTTTAGACTTGAGGTACTGTTGGCCCAAACTTGACATTCATAGAGCACCACTGGCACTACTGGCAGCCCAAACAAGACCTTGTTGGTTTTCTAGTCTCACAAATCTGCATCTTTTTATCTATTTTGCAGAGAGTATGGTGCTCTTAACCCACCTTGAGTTCTCTTTGTTATGCAAGTTTCCCAACTAAGCTTGTTAGTGAAATCAAGCCCCAGGTATTTTTATTTTGTGGTTATCTCATGTTGGTTACCCTCAAATATGAAACTTACATGTTTTATTGGTGTTGACTTGCATCCCGACTTCTGTACAAAAGAGTTCCAAGGATATCAAATGATCTTTTAAACTTTAGGCTGTTGTTGTGGTCAAAATACAATCATTTGCATATAGAAAAGGAGTTTTATAGCATAACTAGCTACTTGGACCTTGTCTCCACTTAATCTATTTATCCATTCTTATAGTATGTCAATATATAGGCCAAATAAGCAGCCTGCCCTGTTTAACCCCTATGAATGATGAGCACACAAATATACTGAGAGGGGAGAGGGGAGGAGGGGGGGTGAATCAGTATACTACAATTTTTAACTTCTCAACTTTTACCAATTTCAAACTTTATCACAATTACAACTATGCAAGAATATAACAATATGAACAAGTTGACACCAAGATTTTATGTGGAAACCCTTACGGGAGAAAACCACGGTACAAAACAATGTACTTTATATTTTTATGTGAATTACAATGATTGTAGGCACCGACCTACTAGAGGCACCAACCTCTAACTTGTTTTGTAGGCACCAACCTACAGGTAGCACCAACTCCCTCAATTTGTAGGTACCAACCTACTGGAGGCACCAACTCCCACTTGCCAAGCACCAACTTAGCAAAAGATAATAACTTCAAGAACAATGTTCCACCTTCAATGTTGCTTCTTCAACGCATGATGGACAATTCTGCTCAAATATCTCTTTGAAATCTGCTTATAATCCTGATTTGTATCTGCTTCCATATGCTCCAAAGTCTTCTTTAATCTTGCATGAAACCTCCTTTACAAATCTTCATATGCTATATTCATATATCTGCTCTTCTTGGACTGATAATTCATGTTTTCACTTGCACATCTCATATGTTTTTATATCTTTATGAACTGCTGTGTATATATGATGAACACACTTTACTCCACACAAATATTCGCAAAACGCCCGGCTTCGGCTTTGCCTCTGTCCCTGCCAAGTGTCGCAGCGACTACCAGTACCATCACTGGCTCCGCCACTCTTTGTTACATCACCGTTCTCACTGCCCCCACACCGTCTACGCCCGCCTGCTTCCTCCCCTGACCCCACAGATCTCGAGATGAAAGAGGCTGAGATTCCTTAAAAAGAGGATCCCATTTTGAAATGACGGTGTTCTTTTAAGTTACCAATTTACCTTGAAATCATCAGCCATGTTTTTAAACTGAGCCACAACCTTTTGAATTTTTTGTTCACACTGGTTTTATTTATTTCCTTCTGAGGGAAAAAGGACCCATGTTCTTGGAATAGGACTGCCATCCTCTTTTCTTGAAGACTTTGAGATCAGGACTAATTTAAGAAAATAAAATGAATTTAAACATGAATGACAGCAGAACCTGGAAAACCTCCTGAGGGAGAAAAACCCAGCAACAATATATCACTTATATACTGAATACAATAGCAGCAATATGCTTTACAATTTGGCCAACCTTTAGGCCGATCTAATGAAATAATTGTGGCACCTCTCTAGATGCAAGTATATAAGCAATAATGAAATTTTGATCCTCTTGAAGCAACTATGAATTTGCTGTATGATCACAAACTGCTGGAAGTAATGCAAACTTGTCTTGATGAATATTAATGATAATCTAAGAATGAGCATCATCTTCTTTATATACAAGGTGATATCGCTTCTCTCATGCAAGATGTCTTTTCATAAGAAGTCGGTCTCTTCCATGAAACAATACGTCTCTTTATTCGATGTGACTCTTGGTTTAGTCGGCCTCCATAAAATAAAATATAAATTATTATTTTTGAAATGAGACGACTTATCTCAAGGGTCAGCCTCATTTAATTGTTATTTAATTATTTGAATTTTATAGGAGAAAGAAGTCTCCCGCTGCTATAATAACATCAACACTCCCTCTTAGCTAGGGAGATATCTTTCTAGATATCCATGTCATGGAGTCTCTCAACATGACACCCACAATGGCTACACCCATTTGTGGAAAATAGTTCATCACGGAGTCACTCAACGTGATATCGTCATGGAGTCACTCAACATGACATCCACCATGGCTACTCCCATGTGTGGAAAGGAACATGTGCACAAGTGCCCATCACGGAGTCACTCAATGTGATGTCGTCATGGAGTCTCTCAACATGACGTCCACCATGGCTACTCCCATGTGTGGAAAAACACAAGTACAAAGGATTCATCACAAAGTCTCTCAACGTGATGTTGTCATGGAGTCTCTCAACATGACATCCACCATGGCTACTCCCATTGGGTGGAAAGAACCATATCTCCATCTCAGAGATGGACAAGGCCTTTCACCTCATATTTTTCCGTCTCAGAGAAATATGCATTATAGCAAATAACAAAGATCACTGATGTTGAGTCTCCCTCTTAGCAAGGGCTTCATTCTCCACAACTCCAAGCTTGTCTCGAAAATGTACAAACTTCACTCTGCAGAGAGGCTTGGTGAGAATATCAACGATCTGATCATTAGTGCAAATATACTTGAGTTGAATAGCTTTCCTCAACACCATATCTCTAATGTAATGATATTTGATCTCCACATGTTTTGTCCTGTCATGAAATACTGGATTGACAGATAGCTTCACACAGCTTTGATTGTCATAATGAATTACAATTGGCTCCAATGTTTTCCCAAACAAACCTGCAAGGAGCTTTCAAAGCCACATTGCTTCTCGAGCTACTACACATGCTGCAATACTCGGCCTCTGTAGTGCTTAGTGCTACAAAAATTTGCTTCCTACTACACCAAGAAATCATGGTAGACCCCAACCAGCGTACATTCTAGGTGTTTCTTCCTTGCTGTGTGTTTACACTTCCGCCCACCGTAATCGGACAATAGCTTCCTTGTAACTTAAAGGTTCTTCACCGAAGTATATCTCAAGCCATATATCCTACGACAAGGACGTACAAGATATGTTTGCTGCAACTAGATGAATTTTGCCTTGAATTCACACATGAATCGGGATCGGGAGGGCACTCACCGTGATACAAATGTCCGGTCTAGTATTGACTAGATACATCAATCCATCCAATCAACTGCTTGTACATGGTGGGATCTTTTACCAGATTTGAACTAGCTGTAAAATCACTCTCAACTTCTTCAAATTTATCTCCACAGGTATAGACATGGACTTGCAATCCATCATCCCAAATCTCTTCAAGATGTCTATAGTGTATTTTCCTTGACTTAGAATAATCTCATCAGGTCGTTGCCACACTTCCAATCCCAGGAAGTAATGCATAGGACCAAGATCCTTCATCTCAAACTCAAAGGTTAACTCTTTCTTGCATTTGACAATGATATTTCCCGCTTCCAAGAAGAAATAAATCATCAAATATAAAGAACCGAGATTAGCCTCTTCACCATCAACTACCTTGAAGTAGATTTGAATTAGCATCATTCTTGAGAATCCTTAAGCCTATCAAGTATCTATCAATCTCTTTCATACCAAGCAATAAGCAAGCTTGCTGGGGTGCCTGCATACAATGCCTTCACTCTGTATACATGACCTCCTCCTCCTATGAATCACAAAGCTGACCGCTGCCTGTGTACCTCTTCAATCACACCATGTAGTAATGTCGCCTTTACGCCCATTTTGATGTAGTTTCCATCCTTAGTTGATGCATAGCAACATAGTCCTGGTGATGGGAGTATCGAAAGTAACAGAGTATAGCCAATGTTCTCTATACCTATTATTCCCTCTTTCTGAGAGAATCCTCTAGCCACAAATCTTGCTCTGTACTTCTCAATGCTCCCATCAGCTGCATGCTTGATCTTGAAAAGCCACTTGGAAGATACAACTGATTTCCCTTCAAGTCTAGGTACAACATCCCAAACATCATTCTTGATAATAGATTGATCTTCTTCTGTCATAGCATCTCTCCATACTTGCTGATTTGATGCCTCCTCAACACTGGAAGGCTCAGACTCAATGATGTGACTCATCAATGCCACATAGCCTGGAAACTTCTGTGGTCTCTTGCTTTCTCTGAATGTGCCTCGAGGAGCTGCATAATTCTCTGCCTCTTGCATAGTTTGTCTAGCCCATAGAGGTCTCTTTCGTCCTATAGGAATGTCTCTCAGACCATCAGCAGGTTCTATGGGATCAACTGGATCACTAGCCTCTTCTGGTTCAGTAGACTCCCTTTGAATCTCAGAAGTAGGATCAGGAGAAATGTCCATATCTTGAGGTGTCTCTTGTTCTTCACTGTCTATCTCCATGTAGGACCCTTTAGATCTTTTGAATGCAACTTCTTCTTCGAAAGTGACATCCCTGCTGATCTCAATCTGTTTCTGCCCTAGAATGTAGATCCTGTAGGCCTTGGAAGTCTCATTGTATCCCACAAATATTCCTTTCTTTCCTGATGGTTCTAACTTAGACCTTTTATCTTTAGGCACATGAATATAAATAGGACAACCAAAGATTCTTAAATGACTAACCTTAGGTTTCACACCGTGAAGGCTTCTTCAAGAGTCATATTTTCCAATATTTGATGAGGGCTTTGATTCTGAACATACATTGCAATTCTGGAAGCTTCAGCCCAAAGGAAGGTTTGTAAGTCTTGATCATGAATCATAGCTTTGGCTGCCTCAACTATGGATCTATTCTTTCTTTTGCAACTCGCTTTGGCCGAGATTGTATGGGAACAATAAACTCTTTCAGATCCCTCAGCCTAATGTGCAGGAAAATGGTGGAAACCTCCGTATGTATTCTCTCCAGCCATATCTCAACTTTGATCCTCTTTTTCTCCGGACATTTCAACTTGTTTTGGAATTTTTGAATCAATGTTGCCTTTTAGCATCCCTATTCTCAAAGTTGTCCTAAAGCCCTGCAGCCTCCATCGGTTTGCAAGTTCCCGCCGACAACTTAAAGATGTGCCCAGATCATAACTGTAGCTCACGCTTAACGCAATCCTCTAGAATCCGGCCGGCAGTGCCAACCCTTGTCCCTTTGCAAGTGCCATCATGCTCTTGACTGAGTTTCGGTAGACCAGTAACCATCTTCTCCATGGATGGAAGAGGTCTGAAATGTAGGTGAGCAAGTCTCCTATGCCATAGCTCACTCGAACTGGTAGAATCATGCAACAATGCTTGAACTGGACGAATAGAAAGTCTGTATAGACTCTCTTGACGAACACCAATCACACGAGCTGTTTTGATGCTAGGGTTGTTCGGCCAAGCAAGAACTTTTCCCTCAGAAAATGCAACTTGATACCCTTTGTCCTCCAAAGCTGAAATAGATACAAGATTTCTCTTGATTCCTGGTACAAACAAGACATCACTCAAATGAAGAGGGATGCCAAAATCTAGGTGAAGAGAGGTGGCACTAGCACCTTTCACTGAATAGCAAGCATCATCTCTGATTATCACTTGTAAGTTGGTTTCTCTTTCTACCAAGTTTGAAAGATGCTCTCAATATCCTGTAATGTGTCGTGAAGCACCACTATCAATCAACCAAGTGCTACTGTCGGTAGGAACATTGCTTGATAGGGCAGAGATGAATAGAAATCCTCCTGAGTTGTCTCTAGATTCCTTTTGAGGCGAGACATCATCAACATCCGCAGTAGAAGCATGTTGCTTTGGTCTTGTTATACAATCTCGAGCATAGTGACCATACTTGTCACATCTGAAACATTGAATATGAGAGAGATTCTTCTTCTTCTTTGGTTCAGGAGCAGAATCTGATTTTCTGTCTCTATTCCTCTTGAAATTGCCTTTTCTCCCTTCTCTTCTTTTCCTCTTAGAAGTTTGAGCAGCAAGAACATGATTGTCTTCATTGTGAGAGCTTCGTCCATTCCCTCTTGCTGCCAACTTGGATTCTTCTTGAATGCAATCAGCTCTAAGAGGATCAAAATTGGGTAATTTAGATCTTCCACTGATGCCTTGGATAAAGGGCTCCCAAGATTGAGGAAGACCATTTAGTGCCAACATGACTAGATCTTTATCTTCAACTATATCTCCAATGGCATATAGCTGATCTTTCAATTCAGTGATCTTCATGAAGAAAGAGATGACTGAATCTCCTTTAGCCATCTTTATATGATGGAGCTATTGCCTCAAGGCAAGAGCTCTACTGGTGTTGTTGATCTCATATAAGCCTTGAAGAGTCTCAAACATGACTTTGGCTATCTTCATCTTGGATACAATTGGCACAAGATGATCCTTCATAGAATCAATCAAGATCTTCCTAGCCTTAGTGCCATTCTTCTTCCATTGAGTTTTCTCAGCCTCATCAGATGGCTCGGGCACATCACTCTCCACGAAATCGAGAAGATCATTCTCTTCCAATGCAATAAGAACTTTGAATTTCCAAGAGGTGAAGTTTGATGCATCATCAAGCCTATCTTCAACCTTGAGTCCGTTCACCATTTTTGAAGCTTAGATAGACTCCCTTAGATGAGAAGAAGAGAAGAAGAATTTGCTGCTTAAACAAATCTGATCTTGATCTTGCTTAAACCCACTCTGATACCATGTTAATTTTAGGACCAGAATTGAATTAAGCAGAAATAAAACAAATCTAAAGAATAGAACACATCATATACCCTGGGAAAACCCTCCTTCTTGAGGGAGAAAAACCCAGCAACAATATATCACTTATATGTTGAATAAAATAGCAGCAATATGTTTTACAATTTGGCCAACCTCTAGGCCGATCTAATGAAATAATTGTGGCACCTCTCTAGATGCAAGTATATAAGCAATAATGAAATTTTGATCCTCTTGAAGCAACTATTAATCTGCTGTATGATCATGTTGTACCCCAAATAAATTTTTTTGGCATTCTATGTAAATTGAGCTAAATCTTGTTAAAATGCCATGAAAGGCCAGTTCATAGAATCTTGGTGGGTTTCTGTCAAGGAACACATGTACAAAATTCTGAAAAATTGAAAATTAGGTTTTTTTTTTTCCCTATTTTCAGGGAAATCCCCCGAAAATAGGACCTTCCCAGAAATGATCGAAAATGATTTTGATAGGCTTAAAAGGCTTCACGATCACATTGGTCAAGTCAGAATCATCAAAAGACACGTTTTACTCTGGGTCTATTTTTCGTGAACAAAGTTAGAGCTCCACGTACCACAATGGCGATTACGCGATTCGTGTGGCCGAAGCTAAGTTTCAAAGCTTTAACCACAAACCATGGCGAAAAGGTCTAAAAAGATGTCAGCTTTTGGACGGCGAGATTCCCCGAACTAAAAGGTCAAAATTTGACTAACTCGAGATGTTACGGCGGGGAGATTGCTCTCGATGTTGAAAAGGCTTTTCAAAGCTGTGTCATGATCTTTGAAGTCAAATGAAGTCAGTAAGATCATCCGAAGCAGTCATTCTCAACGTTTGATTGCTGGCTCGACAGTGAAACAAACATCCAAATCATCTGATGAATGGATCGTAAGCGGCTGCTGACAAAGCAAAAAGAGGCAGTTGAGGAACTATCAGGAAACCACAGATAAACGATGAAGTTCTAAGAAAAAGAGCCTTTTCAAAAGAAAGGCACCCTTTCTTTTGGACTTCCAGATGCTGACCAATGACAAAAGGCTTCCTTTGATAACCTTCTCAGCTCAAGCAAATCTCGGAAACGCAACTGCAGGCATCAATACCTGACAGAGCAGTCAACGGATAATCTGGATCAAAGTAGGCAACTTGTCAGATGAAAATACTCAAGCTAAAAGGCAAAAGCGCCCTTTTCAAGGAGGGGCGCCCTTGGATAAAGGAACCCTAATTTGAGATCCAGATTTCCCGAAGACAGTCATTCTTTAGCGTAATCGGGAATGTTCGGATGTTTACCGGGTGAAAAACATCTCGACTCGCATCAACGAAATCCGCATCACACCAGAGGTCATTTTCCGTAAGTCAAGAAAGAAGATTGAAAATTTCACTAAGTACAAGCAAAGCGCCTTTTTGGAAAGGCTCATTCTTTGGAGCCTTAAACTCGCCTTTTATCAAACAAATTTCCCGTGCACTTTCCGCCATCCAACAGCAGTTGAATGTCCCGCATTTCGTGATCGCAATGCAGACAACGCTAGATTCAGGATCAAACAAAGGGTTTTCAGGAGGAAAAATACTTAAAAAACTTGCAAGAAGCCAAAAGGGACGCCCAAAAGAAGTCAAAGGTCATTTGTTGACTAAAGTCAAAAGCTTTTGAGTTAAAGTTGGCTAAAACGCTCCACGATTGGTGGAAATCACCTTTTTAACTTTAGATCAAGTTAAAATCACCTTTTGAGCTTGAGTCAGGTCCCCAAATTTGTGGATCTGAAGCTTAAACATATATATTCAAGGTGAAGGCGCCCATTTCATTATTTCATTGCAGGTTGAAAGATAAAAACAGCCACAAAGCTCTCAAGGACGCCATTGAAGATCTGAAGGAGGTTTTCATCCGTTCTTCATTTTTATTGCAGATCTGAAGCAGGAAAGGATTGCTATTTTTGAAGATTGGACTAGAGATAGATTTTTTCAAGAAGATCAGATAAAACTTCCAATCCATCTTCTGTCTTTTTCCTCTCTTCTTGTCTTAGGTTTTCTTACATTTGACAGAGAAAGCAACAGGCTACATCAGATCAGATCTACTGGATAGATTCAGCATTATTTTCCGGAGAAACCCATCTCGACAAATTTTCCAAAATCAGCAAACTTGCTGCCCCTATTTTTGGGGGTTTTTCCGAAAAAGTTTCAGAATCCAAATTCTGAGGAACTGGGTTTGTTCAGCATTGAAGCACGAACAAAACCCATGTGCCAGATTTTTTCCGGAAAAATACTTCTCGGCAGGGCGCTATTTTTAAGGGTTTCCGACTATGTTCCACCAAGTTTCCGGGACGGCGGGACGGCGGGACGCGTTTCGGGGACGGCAAATTTTTGAGGGGATTTTAGGGGACGGGGGGACGGCTGTATAGTATATATATATATATATATATGGAGAGAGAGAGAGAGAGAGAGAGAGAGAGAGAGAGAGAGATAAATTTTAAAAATATAGGGAAATTTCAAATTTAAGATATTCATGAGTAATGATAATCATAACAATCACCAATCATATTGACATATTCATCATAGAATCGAATTATCAAACAAATTAATAGATGAAGACAAGACTCACAATGGGTTTGACAATCACCAATCATATTGTATAGATATACCACCACCTTTGATATCACTAGTAGGATTAGAATGCACAAGATAAACACAAAATTAAATCACGAGTGCACAATACTAGAAACAATAAACTGAATTATGTGGGATTTGATTACGTCGCTTTCAATGCTTTTGAAAGCCCTTCAAATTCGCATGAGATACCACCAAGTTAAAACTACACAAACCACCACCCAAACTAAGAAACTAATCTTAAATTAACATGACCATTCAAACTAACAAAATATGAAACTCTCACAAACAATATAGAACAATAAGTTATATTGTAACCTATGTTCTAACAGAAAAACAAACACAATTACAAACATCTATGGATCACAAACTCTGACACAATATCTTGCAATTAGAAAGTAAAAAAATGAAATTGAAGAATACAATCTAAAATTTAAAAATTGTCTTTGCAACCCAATGGGCCATTTTTGAATAGGGTGAATCCAACCATGCTTGGCACACAGACATCTATTTCAAAGATGTTAACAAAGAACACATGCTTTGCAAAGTGAGGAAGTTAGTTGCAAACTCTATCAAATCTGCTCACACAAGCTCTTTGCCTCTAGTGTGATCTCTCATCCAGTTGAGAACCCAAATGTGATTGTAGATGTATTTGGTGATGTTCATGATTTCTTCCACCACTAGTCTCTCTCAATCAATTTTGCCCATCCTTCAAGAGAAGGTCAAGGCAAAGAGTAATGTAGGGGGTTCAAAAAAAATTTGGTTGCCTCTTTTGATGCAATTTCCTTGCCATCACATATGCTATTGTATTATCGGTTACAACTTTCACCACATTTTCAGTGCTCACCTCTAGGATTTAACACAAGTTCCTCCAACAATATTCTCAAACTCTTTGCATTCTTTGCATTGAAATATTTTACTAACCCCTAATTCATGAGGAACAACTTCACCATTGTGAATCTTGTCTTGAACTCCTTCAAACCCTCCTCTTTCTCTTCACTTTTGCTCTTGGCTGCAATTTTATCTTGGCAAGTTAAAATGAGATCAAATGAAGGTAAAAAAATGTTTTAAGTGGCCATATTAGGGTTGGGAAGGCGTGGGGCCCACAAAGGAATGTTTTAAAAAAGAAAAATTTAAAAAAAAACTTTTATTTTTATGTTTTATATGTCGGTCAAGTAATAGAACGCCGCCGTCCTCGACGTTGGGGACGCTTAGCGCCCCTCTATCCGCCTGTGGACGGGCTCGGCACCCCCTCGCCCACTTGGGACGCCAGACGGACGCCCCCGGAATTGGGATTGGGACGGTCATACCGCTCCCCTACGTTAGCTCGCCCCCGGAAACGCACGGACAGGGATTGGGGCAATACCCGTGGGACGGCCCCTGGTTTCCTTGGTTTCCTAAAATCATCCAATCCAGCCGCTTTCATACACCAAGTTTTTCAGATGCGCATCTCTGTGTGGCAATACGAGACCAAGACTCGGCCTTACTCCATGATTACCCCGAAACAAATGGCGCTAGGAAGGCATGAATCAAATAACATTGCAGAATATCGAAGAATCCGGATTGCTGCAAGCCGCATCAATTCCCATCACACTACACAGCGTAGAGCTCGTAATCGCTTGTATCAAGCATTACAACCCTACCACCAGAGAAATCAGAGCAGCAGATGGAAGAATTGTTTGCAGTTTAAAGCCTCAAGATATCGAAAGATGTTTTGATATTCCCTCACATCCTAACAGCAAAGTCATATCATTGACGGAATGTGAGAAAGCTTTTGAGACGGCTAAGGACAAATGTCAAAGGATAATGGCCGAAAAATGGCTGAAAGTGACAAAGGCAAGCTTGCCTAAGTTGTTGGGGCGAGGAGAATGTAAAGACGAGTACGCAGTGTTAATCACTCTACTCAACAGAGTCACTGGAGAAGAAGATGGTCATCAATTCCAGCCATGGATGTACTATGTCATCGCTAAAATCATTGGCAGGAGGGAATACTATGACTGGGCCACTTTGATCAGTGACACACTCCACCGACAAATCACTGGGTATCTGGAAGCTCATAGGTTCCACATGTGTTCTTACCTAGTATACCTAATAGCCTTCCAAGGCGATTTTAGGTTATTGAACAATGTGGGAACCTTAGGTGTGCAGAAGGTTCACGAGTTTTTCACACGCCTTGAGTTTACTCAAGCGGAAAGACACTTCAAGAAGACAAGTGATCACTTCACCATGCACATAGTTCGTGAGCTTAACCATGAGATGCACGTGCGTATTTCACAGACGGCCAGAGAGGCAATGGCGGATTGGGCAGATTGGTTTATCCAATTTCCTACATTCTCCTACATACGTGTGTATGGCTACATTGGCCACCCTGCCATGCTACCAAGACACCCTTCGGATAGGGTAGTCTTCATGGAGTTCCTGAGACAGTTGTCCGAGGTTCATATCCACTTGCGCTTGAAGAGGAAGACAGCTGTTAACTTTCCCGTGGAAATGGGACTATATAGATGTGAATTCGCTGCAGATGCAAAGATGATGGGTCAAGAAACAAGGAGGTTTAACCTCAAGTATCTCATTGATAGAAGATCCTATGATCCCAGAAGACTATATGCAGCACACCTCGAGCAACACTCGTCACATAAGTCTTCTATGGAAGATTATTGGGTGAATTGTAAAGACGAGTATGAAGTGCGAAGAAGGAACTACAGCAGATTCAGACTCCCACAGATTGCTGATTTCATGTCAGCAGACATTGAGGGCCTGTCAGATGATGAAGGGGAAGTCATTCTCCCCACATTCTTCGTAGATTCAGTTGACTCCCAATCGCTCCCGAGAGTGGATTGGTATGCCAAAGAAGACACATCTATAGAAGAAAGAACGAGTAGAGTGGTTAGAAATAGCCAACTCTATCTCGACAGCAAGAAATCAAGGAAGGTGATACCTCACAGAACAGAGCCGCCACAGGTTCAGTCTACACCACCTTCCACTTCAAGAAGGAAACCTAGACAAAAGCAATGGTGCAATCCTCCCCAGGGATGATGATGTCAAACTCCCGGAACACAGAGGACACCTCGCCGGAGTGCCACACATAGTCCTGAATAATCACCGCATTGCTGCCCTGCAACAAAGAGTAGAGACTGCTACCTCGACCAGCGTAGAAAGTTATCACGAGGAAATCCGTAAGCAGCAGAAGGTTGAAGAAACCGCTATCAAACCATCGGCGGAAGCAACAACAGTAGAAGCAGCAGCAGAAACGGTGCCTGTTATGGAAGCAGAGCCGCCAACATCACCAGTATCATAGCGAACACAGGTTCTCATCGACTTGGATTCGCCACCGAGAGACATTGCCCCAGCACGCCTTCACACATCTAGCGTTCAAGGGCCTCACGTCCCTCCTAGTGAAGTTTGCCGAGATTCTATTTGGCTTGAAGGTTTCCTAGGAAGGAAGAGGGAAAAACCCTCATATGAGCTTGACTTTACCGAATTCGACCACGTCCCACAAGACACGTCGGCGAAGAAGTTAAAGAAGCAAGTTCACATAGAAAGGAATGCAGAATGTGAGATCATCATAGAGACTGCCACTCCACCAGTAGAGAAAAGCATACACGAGGTTCAAGTAGAGGACTACACTTTGTCTCAACTTAATCTCGGGAAGACTACACGACAGGTGGAGGCGGATCTTCTCGGAATAGCTTCGGTGAGCGCACAAGAAAGGATGGCAAAGGATGGTAAGGAAAAGGCAGCCTTAAAGGCTGAAAATCAGAAACTGAGGTCTTACATCACCAGCTTGATACATGGCACACCCAACGTCTCAGCCCTACCAGCAGGACTACTAGATCTCCCCGCCGAACAAAATCATCGGTAATTGTTAACATTCGGCAAACACTTGAGAAATCAGGTGGAAGAGTTTGTTCTCAAGGGTAGATGCGTACTGGCGAACCTATACCAGTTACAGGATAGAGCACATGAACTTCGTGTGGAGATCCAGCAGTCGGAACAAAGGATTGCAGAAAAGAGGCTTGAAGACGAAAGTACAATTGCAGATTTGCAATTAGCATATCAATCAGTATACTCTGAGGAAAACAAGCAACATCTTTTTGCTTGTAAAGAACAATTGGCGTACAAGGTGAAAGCCTACGACGCTCATTCAGTAGAGATGATTGATTACAGAAGGGTGGTTGCCACTATTATCAACTTCGCAAGAATGTTGGTAATATCTTTCCCTTGCATGGAATATCAGCGTGAGGGAGGAGAATACGTCGAGTTGGTGACTGTACAGAACCAGTTCAGGGATGTCATCCGTAGCACCTTTCTTGACGATCCAGAGGGTTGTAAGCTGGCTAAGGTAGCAGCTTTATCGACCAAGTTAGAAGAGGCAGCATCTCAATGCATTGACTTCGGAAATCAGCTCGCAACGGGTGAGGTCATGCTCTGACGCCACGTCATCATCCTACAAAGCATTAACTCCCCGGAAGCCGATGAAGTCAATCAATGGATTGAGACACTGTTGATTAATGGCGAGCTATAAATGCACCAGAAAAGGACGCCATACATCCTCCAAGTGGCATTCATGAGACTTGAGTTGACTTGACACTTCTTTCCAAGTCAACTCAAGATGCTATTAAATGTAGTTGGAGTTAACTTGATGCTTCTTTCCAAGTTTTAACTCCACTTTCCTTAAATCATGCATTGTCAGATCCCACTAATTAAGGATGTCTAATTGACTTCCATGATTTGTGGATCTTAGATCTCCACTAAATGTGGATGTCTATTTTGGAGGGAGACTTTACATTTAAGTTCACCTTTAGTTTGCTTTCAGTCAACTGAAGTAGTTTCCAGTTGACTCTTTGTTGACTTTCAATTAACTGAAGTAGCTTTCCAGTTAACTGCTTGTTCCCCCTATTTAGGAATAAATCTTGCTAATTGATTGGCAAGAACTCATTGTTAACTCAAGGAGATTTTGGGGTTGCCCACTCCTTTGAGTCCTATAAATAAGAGCCTTGGGCTCATTATTTGTTTAACTTTTACTTGCTATGCAAAATTGCTGCGCCATTGTTGCCAACAGCTTTGAAAGCGAATACTTGTTCACTCTTGGATGAGAGTTCGTTGGACGATTGTAATTGTGCATGATTTCATGCCTTTGCTTTCCCAACTTTTGTAGTTCGTTGATGAAGCATTGAAGAAGAATATCAGAAGGCGCTTGCATTTTGATCATCTTATTTGAGTTATGTCTACGTCTTGTGTCTAATAGCTTGTTGTCTCATTTCCCTCCTCGGATAGGAGTCCCTCCTCCTTGGATATTTGTTATTGACAGTTATCGTTTGATGTTGTTTAATGTATTGACTTCCAAGCTATACTTCGGATAGGAGACCCTCCTCCTTAGCAAGCTCGTTGGCCAAGGCATCGTGACTTTGTTGTTTCTAGTAAACTATTTCCTAAGCCCATACCTCGGATAGGAGTCCCTCCTCCTTGGCAGGTCTCAGATCTAGTTTACCGTGTAGAGTGTTTGCTTGTACCAACCTTATCCCGGTAAAATTCCCCGAGAGTTCGTGAGTCTCGGGTCATATTCTGAGACGGCGAATTCAGGTGATCCAACCAACCCATTCCCGCTCCTTTACCCTCATGCTCTGTTTACCTTGAAGGTATTGGATAGATAGAAGCTAGATCAGTCGTAGTTGAGATCTGCAGAAACCAGAGAAAAAGCTTAGCTACAACGCATTGTGTTTGTGCACCCTTGTGTCCTGCCGCTGAAGCATAAAAAGATAGGAACTTTAGTTTACATTTCCCTTCCTTACGCATTGCTCCCAGCAGAGAGGGACTTCTCCTCTTTAAATAACGAAGAAGTGTTGCAAAACATTTGAAATAGCTGAACGCTTACAATCAGCACTCCAG
>VDFB02065156.1:0-36850 GCA_007258455.2 Sequoia sempervirens | reverse complement strand
GGTGGCGGATGTCGAGTTTGCATCATCGAAATTACATTTTTTCTAAGGTAAGGGGTATGAAAATGGGGAATTTGCAAGGGGTGCAAATTCACACCATTACATTTTTCCCCCACTTTAGCGAGCATATGCGTTAGTGAATGCGAGTTAAAGTAGAGAAAAATATGAAAAAAATATACCTAAACCATCTCAAGGAAGCAGACTACAATCTGACATGCTCAGACATGCAAGAGAGATGGGTCCACAGGTACTCAGTCCTATGGAAATTTGAACAAAATCCTTACAAGTGCTCATTCCTATAGAATTGGCTCCACAAGTGCTCGGTCTCGCAAAGGGTGAACACAGGTTCTATAGGTGCTCAGTCCTATAGAATGAAAGCACTTCATAGGTGCTCGGTCCTACAAAGGAGGTGCCACATGAGCTCGATCTTGGGGGGATAGAAATGAAAGGCTCTGCAGAGTCTAATTGACCCTTACTGTTGCTTGGTTCTGCAAGGAAAGCTTGACGAGGTGCTCAGTCCTCCAAGATTGATTGTAAAAGAAACTTCATAGGTGCTCGGTCCTACAAAGCAACATGTTAATCCACAAAAAAAACATGTTAGGCAAGCAAAAGTCATGCAAGAAAATAGTCATATCTTCGAACAAACAATTGAAGGAGAAGATTTCAAAGGGGTCCCTCGGGAACCCTTCAAGATTGCAAGGGGCCCACACAAAGGGACACTTCGTTTGAAAAAAATGACATTTTCGCAAACAATCCTATCATCAAGGAATCCTTTTGAAAGATTCTCTTTCATCAAGGAATCCAAAAAAAATAATGGCCTCCTCAAAGGTAATTTTTTAATTCTTTTTATTGCAAATTTGATTTCAAAAGAAAATCTTGTTAAGGGGATCCTTATTAGAGGATGCAATTTTTGAAAAATGCAAAAAATTTCAACAAGGGATTCGTTGGCCACTGAATACACCTTTTTCAAAATTGGAGAGGTAGGAGCCCCCCCTTAGGATGGTGCATACGAACTGAAGGAGCATGTAACATCCTAAGGAAATGAAGAAAATGTAGAGATGTCGTGGCCCACGATACATGAAGAGATGTAGACATGAAAATGTTATCACACACATGAGGGACAACACATATGCACCAGAACATCAAGAAGAAAGAAAAGAAGAGAGAAAGATAAATAAAGAAAGATAAGCAAAGACAAAGAAATCAAGAGAGAGGGGGATCTGGGAGTTCGAGGTTAGATCAATTCTTATAGGTAACCCATGATATATGTGTGAATGAAATATAATTAGTCACCAAAGTTCTCAAATTTGAAGAACAACATGTGAAAATAAAATAAGATTGGGTCAACATAGAAGGGAGGCCTAAATTATCCCAACACTTTGCATCATCCCCAATTGTCAAAAATCAAGATACAACATATAAAAGAATGATGCAACATATAGAGGAAGTTTACGACATAATTTCACTCATGTATCCAAGCACCTACAAGGGTGATAAGGGTCCTCCAGGAACACACAAAAACAAGCATGGAGGAACACAACACACACACACAAATCTACTCTACAGATAAAGAAGAGGCACTCTCCTAGTCCTCATCAACTAAGAGGTCATTTTTCTCCTAATATAGATCATCATAAGGGGAGGGTAGATGAGCCTACAAGGGTAGGATAGAAAGGGGAGCACTGTTCGACTCTCCTACGACAAGAGCTAAGGAAGAGGGCCCCTCCAGGTCTTCTTCACTCAACTCCTATGAGGTAAAATTCATCGATCTTGCAAAGATTGCTGAAAAAGTTGGGACATTCAACTAAGTTAAACATGTACTTGACAAAAGTGCCATGTGTTAACTAAACGAGAGATAAAGGAGGTACCTGAGATTCACCATCAATCTCATCAAAAGATATGGTGAAAAACTTGGGAGACGTTGGGGCTACCTCCACCACAAAGACAACGTAAGCCAAAGCAGAACACTCTCCTGAAGAAGGTGATCCCTTCTTCCAACCTCCATTGGAAGCGAGGTCATCCTCCAACTTACACTTTATCGGAGGAAGTGGAATCCCCATAGAGGAAGCCGAAGGAGAGGAGGAAGAGGACAAGGCTGCAATAGACACCATTGTGGTGTTCAACATGTCTACGGGCCATGAGAATGGAGGGATATCCAGAGGGGACATCAAAAGAGGAGGCTCCGCCGAGGGAGCAATGAACACCTGCACCCTTTTTGGGGTGAGGGTCACCAACATTAGTAGGAGGAGCCAGAAGGAAAAATGAGGTGATGGGAACTAAAGGGGGAGGCACAATAGGAGATTTCAAAAACAAGAGCTGTAGGCTCCTCTTCTGCCTTCTACAAGGTAGCTTGCTCAACAACTAGAGCCTTCCTTTGGCACTTACGGTCATGCACAAGCCAATTTTGTCAGCTTTAGGAACTAGAACTCACTGCTTGAGAAGAAATAAGAGGCTCCTATTCCAACATAGGCGTATCCTCCACAACTATTGCTGATGGAAGGGCATCCTCTTAGACAGGAGTAGGAAGTGCAAGAGTGAAAACCACAACAGGTGGAGAAGCAGAATCAGGTACCTTCATGACATGCCTCTTCCCATTCACTGCACGAGGGGAAGGAGTGCTAGGAGGCCGCATAGGTTGAGACATAGGGGCAATCGACGAGGAACCCCCCCTTACTATAGACAATGAGCCTCGACACCGTGGGTAAGATGGGAAGTTCAAATACTTGATGCTTGGCCTTCTGCCAAGAGGGCACCATTGGAATCCCCATGAGAGGAATGGGAGTAGAGGCTAAAGGTGCCACAACAAGGCGAGAGGAAGAAGAAAACGAGACAAGAAAAGAAGAGGAAGGCTCCTGGGTGCAAGCAGAGTTCCCCTTTCCCTTTTGTGAGGAGGAGGAGGTAGCCTATTGCCGTGGATCTAGAGCCTTTAACTGAAATGGCGTAAGGGGAGTGGTGGAGTCACCGATGCTATGTTGGAATCTCCATCCCCTAGGGGATAGAAGTGTTTAGAATTGCTATTGATAAAGGACTGTAATGAAAGAAAGGTTGGAAAATTGGCTGGTGAACCAACAATTTTGTTGTGTTTTATGTACTTCTCTTGCACTCTTAGGATCTTTCACCTAAAAGGAGAGAGATAAAAACTCAAAATTGTGATGGGTCACTCAAATAGAGGATTGTATGATGTAATTAAGACTAAATTAAATGATGTACATGCAACTAAATGATGTAATTGACTGATTATTAATGTAAAACTAATGTAATATGCAATGTTTGAAAACACAGTGAGGTTTGCAAAAAGCTTAAAAAGATGAACAAAAATGCAAATGAAACTAAATAGAAAGATGTATTTCAGAATGTGTGCACCTGTAAAGCTGAAAATGACTAGAAAGCACTTTGGAAATATGGTAAATCTGACTTTTATGTTGACTGGGACTCATTCGCCACCCTGGGCGAATCAATCCCAAGACAAGGTTTCTGCCCAAAAATTAGTTTTTGCTCACTGGGTATCAGGATTTGCATCTAACTCAAAAAGTCACCTCAGGAGCGAATCATTCACCATCCATGGTGAATTAGTCCACTTTCAAATTTCTACAAATTCAGATATTTGTTTTGCACCTTGACACCTGTACAACACTTTTTGATGGAAACCCGAATCGGGATCTTGGAAAATTCTTGCAAAACAACTTAAAACTTGTTGTCTAATGGGGGGTTTTCCTTGGTCAAACTCCTAGTTGGGTAATTAAACCTTAAATGTTCAAAAATCTATATAAAACCCTAGACTTTAGTGTGTTAAAGACTAGGAGAGTCTGAAATATGATAAAACCCTATTCTATTGTGCTAGAATAAGATGTGCAAATGTGATTTGAATGATGCAAGACTTCAACCCTAGAAATATTACAACACATCAAAATGGAGATAAATGACATGCAAATGAAATATAAATGAAATGCAAACCTTAATATGAAGATAAAGAGAAAATTGAAGATGAAATCACTTTGAAAACAAGTCTTTAGGTGTGATTTGATGGCTAATTGCATCTCTTCAACCTAGATTTCTCCATGATTCACCATAGGCATCCATCATCAACTCTTTGCAATGTTGAACTTTGAATGAAGAGTGAGCTTCAAGACCTGCAAAAACCATAGTTTGCTGCCCTAAAACTTCAACTTTGCTAATGAAACTTATTGTGGAAGACTTGACTTTAGAATTTTCTTTGTAAAAATGACTAAGAGATTTGAAAAATGACTTAAAATGAGTATTTATAAGCATCAACACCTAATTTTCCCGTTATTTAGACCTAAGAGGCTGACATCCACCAAAAAATTAAGTTGAATTAATTCCTGCTCAAAATTGAAATTTCCCTCAAAAGCGACTCATTCACCTCCCTTGGCGAATGGGTCTCACCAGAGGGGACTCATTCGCCCAAGGTGGTGAATGGGTCCCACTAGTGGTATTTGAAGTTGGGTTTTCAGGATATGCATGAATTAAGTGTTATTTGTTTGGATTTAAGTGATTTCTCAAGTGAAACGAGTCTCTAGATAAAAAATAATGGGTCTTAGGGGCCTATAAATACTATTTTGAAGGATGAATAATGCAAGGGTACTAAAAATTAGGTCCAATTAAGCGTGAAATTGTATCTTTTCTCAAGAGTGTCTAATTTTATATGCCACATTTAGCCCCCACTTTAGCGCCCGTATGACTCTACATGCATATGTAAGCTAAAGGACTCTAAACAGTGTGCTTTATTGCATAAAAGGATACTCATTCAAAAGACAGGAGAATAAAGCACCCAAAGTAGTTATCTGCAAAACCACAACATTAAAAATTGCATCCTACAACAAAAATTCGTTACTTGTCCAAAAATCCTTTTTTCTAACTCCTAGGAATCCAATTCAAGGGTAGATGTATGCCCCCCTTGATTCTGCTTGCTTTATGAAGGTGGAATCATGGTAGCAATCTAGCCACATCGAATAAAGAACATCATACCGTAGGGAATTTCCAAGTACCATGCCACGTAATGATAAACGATTGATGATGTCAGGTGCAGAATCATGATTCCAATGCATCAAACGATGTCAAAAAAGGAGTACCCTATGTTGGTTCGAAGAAAAGATGCATTATTAACTCTTAAGATAAAATAACTCTAATTTAATGCATAAGAGTAAAAGTGATGAAAATAGGTTAAAAGATGTAGAAGAAAGTAATTTTTCACTTACTATTGTGTTTTACCTTCATGTAGCTTGAGAGTGACGAGTGAGTCAAGAAGATGCCAAGTAGACGGGATTATACGCCTTCGCGATTGGATTGACTTCAAAAGTAGGTTGCATGCGACGAGCTGTACCATGTCAAGGTAAGTCAATTTTGCAACTTTGTCTTAGTGATTTTGTAATGATTTAATGATTTTTAATGTATTTATATGTTAATTTAGGATCTTGGAATTTTTTTTGCAAAGTGTCCCCTTTTTTTCACAAAGTGTCCCATTTGTTCGCAAAGTGTCCCCTTTGTTCGCAAAGTGTCCCATTTCTTTCCGAAGTGTCCCAAAAGGGTTCTAAAGTGTTTAGGGCCTTTAGGAATAAAATTTAGCACACTTGTGTGATGAATAATGTTAAAATTGAAGATATTAGATGAATTTTTAGAGCATTTTGCTATGATTTCGATAGGTTCCAGCCCAGTCGCGACAGCGGGTAGGAGGGAGATAGATTAGCTTTCTTAGAGATTTAGCCCCAACATTGTCAGTAGCAGAGATAGAGCACTTGCAGGCAGTAGGCATCTAGTGGGCATATCTGATGCCACCTATGAGATACCATGATGCCATGCTAATGGCCCTATGCGAGCACTGGGACGCCAATACTTGTACATTTCATCTTCCGACCGGGGAGATGACCATCACCCTAGAGGATGTACATTGTATTCTCTGAGTTCCTATTTGGGGAGAGCGGGTATATTTCCAGGGGGATCGGCCATTCCACGAGAAGAAGGTGGACATGCAGTATTGCTTGGGTGGACTTGTTCATGATGAGTGCGTGACAGCCGAATCAAGCTTCCCATGCTTCTATATTCACAAATCCCCATTGTGAGATGAATTATGATGCATATAATGGCTCTTGTTCTCAATCTTGATGGACGAGCATCACACTTGGATGGAGGATTGGTACACTTGATTCAAGGGATGCATGAGCATAGGACAGTCTACACTTGGGGACATTGCATCGTAGCACATATTTATTATGATCTTGGTCAATTTGTGTTTCGAGAGATTGGCAGTATGGTGCATTACACACTTCTGTAGGTGTGGTGCCTCAAGCATATTACATGCACCAGGCCTATCAAGTTCCCATGTGCTATAGCTGTAGGATATCCATGAGCCTTCAACTATCCTCTATGACGCTTGTGGCAGTACAAAGATTCACATTTTTGGAGGGTGAGATTTAACCGGATTGAGGAGGATGTAGATCTTATGGAGACCTTATTTTCTCACACTACGTGGCTAGATCCCACAGGATAACCGGGAGGATGTAGATGGAAGTTTTAGCTAGATGGCATGACTATGTTGTATGAACTTTCTATTATGGGTGAGTCATGTGACAGTTTGGGTAGGTGCAGACACCACGAGGGCGTGCCCCTTCATTAGGCATTCAGTGGAGTGCCGGAGGCCAGTGATACTAGTTCGATCACTATAGATCATGTTGTGAGAGTGATGAATGCTTTCAGATCATGATCAACCACTAGTTGCGACATTGATGATGTTGGTAGCACATATGAGCACGAGGAGTGGTGGTCAGTGACATGAGCAACTATGTATTTCCCATGGATTTCCCTATAGGTGATGTAGGACCAACACTAGATGAGGGAGATGAGCTAGAGGACAAGGCCAAGGATGTACGATACATTCCAACAAATATATTTATGATGTTATTGATGATGAGTATGATTTAGAGGCTGATCGACTATGAGGACCAGGATGGAGGAGAGGAGGATGCGGATGAGTATTATGAGGAGGAGCCACCCCTGAGTGAGGGTGATGAGGTAGCAACTGAGGATAAACATGAGCATGGAGAGGCTTCTCACACTCATAGGACCAAATCATGTGCAATAGCTACAATAGAAATCAACACCCATAGTCAGAGAGGGGCTAACACATCCTCTACGCCCCCTAGAGAGGATGAGGTTGATATTCCTCATCTGATTGGAGACATAGGTGATGATATTTGATTTTATACATGTACTTTGAGTGTTTGATACTTTATATATATATATCATGATGATGTTTACTAATTATGTACCTTTTTTTATCTTGCAGGAGTGATGAGAGATTGGAGAGAGTTCTATCGTTAGGTTGTCGTAGAGATGGATCCTGACTACGTGCCCCCACCGATTGTGGAGGAGGAGCCAAAGTCACTCAAACCTTTCACGAGGCTATGAGCAGCGTATGAGAGCATGAGGAGATGACTCCGTTGAGTTGAGAGTGTAGGACAGTCATCATAGACCTCAGCCGAGGTTGAGAGACTACATGCAGAGCTAGCATAGGTACGAGCAAAGAGGTATCAGATGGCAGAGGATCAACTTGTGGCTCTTGGTTGAGTACAGGGTCTGGAGTATTCACTCAGAGTCGGAAGATCATGATCACGATCACACACAATCATCTCATGACGTCCGAGGACCGGATCACGGGCGCTAGAGCCCGAGGGGTCTAGCTCTCATAGACCTTGGTGATTTTGTATATATGATATTGAGATGTACATAATTTTTTTGATATATATATACATGCACATTTGATGTTGTGATATTTTGTCTTAATGTGTTTGAATGTTAAATGGAAATGTGATTAATTAAATAACTTATGGTAAAATTATTTAATTAATGTCTACATTATTTAACATGATTGATGTGATCTAATGTAAAACATATTGCAACTTCACTTTGGATACAACATTGTTGAATTAAGGAGAATATGTTAAATTAGATACACCTATAACTCATATAAGGATCAAACTTAACATAACACGAGTGTGAATAGTATGAAACCTAAAGTAATTATAAAATTAACTTAAATAATTACCTTAGTGTTCAAGACAAACACAAGATCAGTTGTCAAGAATGAAGCAATGTGAAAGTTATTTATAATGAAATCAAATAACTTTAGACAACACTGCTTTGTTAATCATACTATTGAAAGATATTAGAGATAATATCGATGCAAATGCGTAGCATTAATAGGTTCCTTAAGGGGCATTTTTTTGATCTCTATTAAGACATAAGTGCCAGACCCATAATTGGTATCAACTATATAAGGTTCTACCTAGTTAGGGCTGAATTTATCTTTGTCTTCATAATCAACATTAGTATTACGTTGATTCTCATAAAGAAAAAAATCACCCTTACAAAACGTTCGAGGAATGACATGAGTATTGTGTTTTCGTTGTAATTGTTTATGCAAGCTTGGAGGTGCTCAAGAGCGTTAATGCGATTTTCATCGAGCATTTCAAGCTGGTGCAATCGTTGGTCTTTATAAGTGGCATCGTCAATAAAGTCTTGAAGAGCAATTCACAGCGTAGGAATTTCTAACTCCAAGGGCATGATTGCATCAGTGCCATAAACAAGGTTATAAGGTGTAGTTCCGATAGATAATCTAACACTCGTTCGATAAGACCAAAGAATATAATGTAATTGTGTACGCCAATCCTTATGATGTTTGTTAATAGTTTTCTTTAGGATTTGTTCCAAAATCTTATTAGTGCTTTCATCTTGTCCATTGGATTGCGGATAATATGGTGTAGAAAATCGATGCTGGATATTGAATGTTTCAAGAAATTTCTTAACCTCGTTATTCTTAAATGGGGTTCCATTATCTGAAACAATTGCAGAAGGAAGACCAAAGTGAGCAATTATGTGTTCCAATATGAAATGAAAAATTACTTCAACATTCATAGATCAAAGAGGAATAGCTTCCACCCATTTTGCGAAGTAGTTTGTTGTGGTTATGATAAATGTATGTCCAACAAAAGAGGGTGGTGAAATTTTTCTAATAAGATCCAATCCCCATACTGAAAACATCCAAATGGGAATTTGGGTGCGGAGCTCAGAAGCAGGGGCATGAATCAAATTGCTATGTTCTTGAAATTTGTGACATTGTTTAATGTAAGCAAAGCAGTCTTTCTCCATATGTCTCCAATAATATCCCATACAGATAAGTTTTTGCACTAATGATCGTCCTCCAAAATGACCTCCACAAGCACCAACATGAGTTTGCTCAAGGGCTATAGGAATTTCAGAATCCTTAAGACACCTTAGTAAGAGACCATTAAAAGATCTTCTATACAATACATCGGGGAGGATCACATATTTGGCTTCTATTTTGCATAAACGATTTCAAGTGTTTGTTGTTGTGGGCTCAGGAATGGTACCATCTTTTAAATAATTGTATATCGTGTCATACCATTCTTGCGAGTCTTCTTGAGTTGTAGTTAAAATGTCTTCAAAGCGAGTGTCAATCGAAGGTTTCATGATGGGGTGTATAACAAATGTGAAATCTATTGAAGGATCATGTAGGGATATAAGAGACGTTGCACTCGCCATCACATCTGCATGTCGATTGTCTTTTTGTGGGATGTTACCAATGGTGAATGATTCAAACTTCTTTAATAGTGTTGTTGTAAGATCCTTGTATTTTGATAACTTGTCATGTTTAGTTTGATATGTCCTAGTGATTCGTTTGATTACTAATTGTGACTCACCAAAGATATTGATATGTTTAGTATTCATAGTTAAAGCAGCTCACAATCCTGCAATTAATGCCTCATACTTAGCTGTGTTATTTGTACATAAGAAATTTAATCGATAGGACAAGGGGATAGGCTTTCCATCAGGAGAAATTAATACCACTCTAGCACTGGAACCTGTTTGACACTTAGATCCATTGAAATATAATTCCCACGTTTTAACATCAACAGTCAAAACACTATCATTAGGAAAGGAGTCATGATTAGGTAAAGTGAGAGGAGAAGGGGTGTTAGCTAAGTGATCGGTTAAGGCTTGTCCTTTGATTGCTTTTTGGGAAACAAACTTAAGGTCAAACTCTGATCTAAAAGAACTAGGAACTAACATTGAAAATGAAACTTGCAAAAATCTAATACTATCCATAAATGCCATGAAAGGAAATGATGCTTTATGGAAATGATTTAAATATAACAAAAAGTAACTAAATTAAAGCATAAAAGGAATTGCAGAGAACAAAAAAGTGAAAAATAGGAAATTGAATTTTGAAAACACTGATGCAAAACGTGCATTGGGACTAATTCGCCCAAGGTGGCGAATGAGTCCCAGGATAGGTATTTTAAAGTTTTTCCTGATTTTTATGAATTTTATGGATGTGCTTAGGTCTGTACAGTGCAGATAAAGACTGAAAATGCATAATTTTGAAGTGATGTAATGAAATAAGATGCAATAATGAACTCTAAATGATACTTTCACTAATGCACCTTTAAGAAGCCCTAGGATGCAAAAACAATGCAAAAGAAAATGCAATGAATTCCTAGGATGCAAATGCAAATGCAAATAAAAAAGATATAATGTTCAATATGCAGGTTCACCAAAATGAACCAACAATTTGGTTGTGTTTTATGTACTTCTCTTGCACTCTTAGGATCTTTCACCTAAGAGGAGAGAGATAAAACCCCAAAATTGTGATGGTTCACTCAAATAGAGGATTGCATGATGTAATTAAGACTAAATGAAATGATGTAGATGCAACTAAATGATGTAATTGATTGATTATTAATGCAAAACTAATGTAATATGCAATGTTTGAAAACACAGTGGGGTTTGTAAAAAGCTTAAAAAGATGAACAAAAATGCAAATGAAACTAAACAGAAAGATGTATTTCAGAATGTGTGCACCTGTAAATCTAAAAATGATTGGAAAGCACTCTGGAAATCTGGTAAATCTGACTTTTATGTTGACTGGGACTCATTTGAAACCTTGGGTGAATCAGTCCCAGGATAGGGTTTTCTGCCTAGAAACTGGTTTCTACTCACTGGGTATCAGGATCTACATCTAACTCAGAAAGTAACCTTAGGAGGGACTCATTCACCATCCATGGAAAATTAGTCCACTTTCAAATTTCTACAAATTTAGATCTCTGTTCTGCACCTTGACACCTATACAACATTTTTTGATGGAAACCCGAATCGAGATCTTGAAAAATTTCTGCAAAATAGATTAAAAATTATTTTCTAATGGGGGGTTTTCCTTGGTCAAACCCCTAGTTGGGTAATCAAACCTTAAATGGACAAAAATCTGCATAAAACCCTAGCCTTAAGTGTGTTAAAGACTAGGAAAGTTTGAAATATGATAAAACCCTATTCTATTGTGCTAGAATAAGATGTGCAAATGTGATTTGAATGATGCAAGACTTCAACCTTAGAAATATTACAATACATCAAAATGGAGATAAATGACATGCAAATGAAATATAAATGAAATGCAAACCTTAATATGGAGATAGAGAGAAAATGGAAGATGGAATCACTTTGAAAAAAAGTCTTTAGGTGTGATTTGATGGCTAGTTGTATCTCCTCAACCTAGATTTCTCCATGATTCACCATATGCATCCATCATCAACTCTTTGCAATGTTGAACTTTGAATGAAGAGTGAGCTTCAAGACCTACAAAAACCCTAGTTTGCTGCCCTAAAACTTCAACTTTGCTAATGAAACTTATTGTGGAAGACTTGAATTTAGAATTTGCTTTGTAAAAATGACTAAGAAATATAAAAAATGACTTAAAATGAGTATTTATAAGCATCAACACCTAATTTTCCCATTATTTAGACCTAAGAGGCCAACATCCATCAAAAAATTAAGTTGAATTAATTGAATTCCCACTCAAAATTGAAATTTCCCTCAAAAGGGACTCATTTGCCACCGTTGGTGAATGGGTCCCACTAGAGGGGACTCATTTGCCCAAGGTGGCGAATGGGTTCCACTAGTGGTTTTTGAAGGTGGGTTTTTGGGATATGCATGAATTAAGTGTTGTTTGTCAGGATTTAAGTGATTTCTCAAGTGAAACGGGCCTCTAGATAAAAAATAATGGGTCTTAAGGGCCTATAAATGCTATTTTGAAGGATGAATAATGCAAGGGTACTCAAAATTAGGTCCAATTAAGCATGAAATTTTATCTTTTCTCAAGAGTGTCCAATTTTCTATGCCACAGCTGGTAGGTGGCCTGAGATAGGTTTTCTACTTGATTCTGCATCTGGTCCATGTTTTGTAGTAGAGTGTTCATAACAGGATCGGACGATGAAATAGGACTAGTGAAACTGCCACCAAAACCACAGCTAGAGCCACTAGAGCCACCAAAACCACCACCAGAGCCACCAAAGCGACCACCCACCATTATGCTAAGGCTTCCACTGCCAAAACCACCGTTGACCCCAAAGTTACCACTACCAAAATTAGGAGGAATAGTGTTGAAACCTAAACAAATTCTATTTACTTTGACAGTTGGAGGTGCGTTAGGCATGAAGGTGGTATTGATGGAAGGGCCTGATTCGGCCATGTATATTGATGTCATGGGCATCAAAACTCCTATCTATCTTCCATAGTTTTTAGGCCCAGAACCTCGGGCAACACTTGATCTAGAGTTGTATGAAGGAAATATGCTTCCACTATGTCAGTGAGGCCTCTAAGAAGTTCCAGGCTCACCAAATCTTTGTCTAACATATATCTCAATTCATTAATATGCCTAGCAACCCTAGCTGTGTTTCGTTCTTTTACCAAATGATTTGCGAGATCCAATAACCTCCTATCTAAATCAAGGAAGTGATTTGCGGGAAAAATGAGAGCATCATCCTCATTTAGAGGTGGGGCCATAGGAGAAATGGGAGGAGTAGGAGCATGAGTGACCTCCTTGAGGAAGCTCATCTCCATTTTTGAAACCATTTCTTGAAAAGTGAAACCAGTAGTGAGACCAGTAGTGACCTTCAAGAAATCCATATCTAGATGTCATACACTTCTTCTAACAATGTACCCAGATGTTGTAGATTGGGTCGTAAAGCTCATAAAGTTTCACGATTCACAAATTTGCAACCCACACAAGACGCGAGAGGAAGAATCTTGACACAAAGAAACATACGCTACGATGTTCATGTCGAGTTCACCAAAATGTAGAGGAGATGGACTAGTTGCTTCGAAACCCCAGGTCATGGTAGGGTCCTAAGAAACAAACTACCTTGATCTACCTCAAACTTGCTAAATGATTTAGAAAGGTTAAGCAATTAAGGTTGAAAAGGAAGAGAAATTTGGTTGCAATTATTGATGATTTCTTCAATCTTTTCATCTCGGATAGAGATAAATTATCATAGGTTTTAAAATTATTTGGGTGGTAATTTCTATATATTTATTGAGTTGTTCTCATAGGGATAAAATTATTGTGTCTTTCTCTACCAAAATAATTTTTAATTAAATTAAATTTCTAGTTGATAATGTGTAATCGGTGTTCAGCATTGGAAAGTTTGATCAATTAACTTCTCTAGATTCTATTTCCTATTTAGCTTCAAATTTAATATAGGGGTTTTCCCTTTATCATGTTTCTTTAAAAAGAAGAATAAGAATCGTATGTTATTTCCATTTCTATTTTATGTGGAGGAGAATAAGGATTCCTTGGAAATGAAGCCCTTAGTATCTGTACTTCCATATGGTCCTCTAGAGGTAATATTTTCTATTCTAGAACACCTTCTCACAATGTTTGCACCTCTTTTTTTATATCTTTTAAAGTTTCTTCATCCTATGAAGGGAAAGTGGATGGAATTTGAGGGATTGCTATTTGAGTGTCAATTTTTTGGGTGAACCCTCAAAAGAGGAATATCTCAGGAACGTGTATTTTGGGATTCATTCCCTACTCCACTCCATGGCTCTACTAATGTGGATTTATTTGAGCTAACACTAGTTTGGGCCAACTTTTGTATGGCCTTTGTGGCTACATTCTATTATATAGAGGAAATTTTTGTTAAAGTTTGAGAAAAAATATACAAGAGTTGGGCCCTTTGATGTTTACTTCTATAAAATCTTAGAGGTCTCTATAAAACCCTTTTGATCACTATCTATTTAAGGGTTTTTGGGTCTCTTTCCAAAAATTTTAAAATTATGATTTCTATTTTCTCTTGATAAATTGAATGGGCTTGACGTTTTGCGTGTGGTTTGAATGGCACATCAAGTTGTGCCTTGCACATATGCCCCATCTTGCTAAGCATGATGAGGACCACCCTTTTCTTGTGTTAGTTTTTTGTTCCCTTTTAGTTCTTTAATTTCGAGTCATTTTGTTTGGTTAGATGTATTTTTTGGTTTTTTTATGTTAAAAATACTTTAAAATTCCAAAATAATGTTTGAATAGGTTAGGCATTTTAAATTTTTATTTTCTCTTTCAATTTTTTTTAGCATTCCTAGGGACTTAAGGACATGTCTCAAAAACTTCTATTCCCCACTTCTAGCTTTTGGTTTGTTTTATCTTTGTCATGGGTCATCACGAGTCCTAGAGACTTTTGGACTTGGTCCTAGGTCCTTATGTCAAAATATATTTCTTTCTTTTGTTATCCAAGCTTTTATTTAACCTTGGGCTTGAAGGGTTTGAGAAACCTCGAGGTTCCAAGGGAATTTTAAACTTGATCCAAATTTCCATGTCCTTCCATCTTGTGCATCCCTATAAAACCCTATTTTTTCTAATCAATACACTCATGCAAGGCCATTGAGGGATTTAGATAGGGTTTTTGACTTTATTTCATCATTTTGTCTTTGTATTTTAACTCTTAGAGTTCAAGAATGAAACCCTTTTTGCTCTTGAGATTAATCATGCTTAAATTTTGTAGTTTTAGGTCACTTTTTTCTAGAATTTGGCATGCAAAAATTTCCAATTCTCATTCCTCACACACATTCTTTACTATTTGATCAATCTACAAGTTGATTTTTTATTTTTTCTTCCAAATCTTGTGTACAAAGTTTAATCTAGAGTTGTTGGGTGTATACGAAAGGTATTATTAGGATTACCTCCAATTTTTAAGTGAAGTTGCAAGCCTAGGGTTTGTCATTAGGATCTAGATTTCCCTTTAGGATTTGGCCCTAGATCCCAATTAAGGTATTTTAATGCATGTATCCATGTGGTTGGCTAATTCAAAATTTGTAAAATGATAAGAAATGATTTTATTTCATTAAATTTATGTGAATATTCAGTTTCTATCTATTTATGGGATCCCATCACTATCTTGGACCTATGAAATGGTCAGTGGTTCCTATGTTCTTATTATCCACATAGACCCACAAAGCTAAGAATTGCACAAAGATAAAATATAGGACCTTAAACCTTTTGAATCATGTCCCTAATATGTCCATGATACTTTCACCACTCCAAAATCACTTATTTTACACTTAGTTAACATGTCCTTGTGTGCTTGTAGATCCTGTGGGTACTCTCACAATTGCTCCCTATGTCCTTATGGCCCTATGTATATGTTTCCTCTAACACTCTACATCCATCTTAAACTAAATTTTACAAGCATATTCCTATGTGCTTGCCGATCTTGTGAGTAATTTTGAACTTGGTTTAAGATTCTTGTGTCCCTCTAAGACTTGCAAACTTATAATAACTCAAAAATACTTAGAATTTCATAAATTTCATATTTTTTATAAATTATATATGCTTATTATAAGTTTTTATGATCTTGTAAGGGATAAAATGCTGCAAAATCATCACCAACCATAAAATATTAATTTGAAGGGGAAACCAAGCCCAAAAAAATTAGATCTACATTGCAAACAATCTCTCATATGCACATGTGGACTGCTAGGAGTTCAAAGACATAACACATAGGACCAATCCCACTTATAAGGCCAAAATATTGGTGATCTTAGGACTTTACCAAGTAGGAGGATTCCCATATTTAATGTAGTGTCCCTAAGGCTTGTGCTCAATCCTACAACCCCAAAACTAGAAAAAACTTGGATTCATTTGGGAAAAACCTCCTAAATATAACAATTGACATGGTTTCATTTACTTTCAACATTCCATATCACATTTCAATGGTGGAAATCATGCACTTGTATCAACTATCACTTCATATGAAGAAAAAAAGATTAGTCATATCAAGTACTTAAAGAAGAATTAGTTTTCCTAGCCCAAAAGAGCATGGTGAAAGGTGCCCAATAAGTTGACTAGGGAAGATATCAAAACATAAATTAATGAAACGATCACTTCATCTAACAAAGTTATAGGAAAATAAAATGCTAGGAAATACAATCCTTGGATGTACCAGTACATCTCCATTGTCCTAGCCAACACAAATTTCATGGATTGGGCTTAGGTCATTAGTGATAACATCCACAACCAACTCACCTCAATGGTAGGTACTAGGAAATATTACATTAATTCATACATTGTGTAGTGTCAAAAAATGCGTCCCTTTGCATTTTCACACTTGATATGGGAATAATTAATGATAAATTGGACTTGGTATCACCTTGATCTAGTGTGTGAGGTGTTTTACACATCCACATTAGGTCTTGGGCCCTTTTTAAGCTAAATTCACTTAACTCCATCCTAATTTAATGTTGTAAAATATATTTATTTACATCTTCACATTAAATTTGGGAGGCTTGTAAATCAAGTGGACCTAATCTAGTGTTGTAATGTGTTCTACACATTCACATGGGATTTAGGGCCCTTCTAAGCTAAATAGACCTAATTTTTCCTTAATTTAGTGTTGTATAGTGTATTTATTTACACTTTCACATTGGATTTTGGGCCCTCTTACATTTATAACCTTTATATCATCATTAATGGGCCCCTATGACCCTATATTGTGCATATACCAAGGCAAATTTTGATAAAAAACCCGACTAAATCAACATATAAACTTAATTTCTTCACTCCCCGACATCCTAGCTAGAAAAATGGCCCTTGTGGGACCCATTCGCCCAGGATGGCGAATGAGTCCCATTTGGGATATTTTTGAGGTTTGAGTGGGAAAAAGGAGGTTTTTAATTCAAATTTCTTCAATGTTGGCCTTGGGGATCAAATTAATAGTCATTTGACTGGATTTTCTATATATAGAAGCTTCCAAATCATTATTTCATCAAGCAGTCATGTTATCAAGTCAAGCAAGAAAAGGTTAGGCATTCCAAGTCTTTACAAGGTCATCAAGATAGCTTTCAAGATCATTTCTAAGGCATTCAAGAGCAAGATTCTTCATCAATTGTTGCAGCAATTCAAGATCCATCATCATGGAAAGGTTCTAATTGCATTACTTCATGTTCATGCTTCATTATCTTATTTCATCATTTTGGTTTAATTACTTGAAAGGGGTTTGACCAAGGCAAACCCCTATTCCCTAACAATCAACACTTTCTCTCTCTCTCTCTCTCTCTCTCTCTCTCTCTCTCTCTTTGTGATTGCAGATCTAGGTGCTTTGAAGACTTGAAGATCATTGAAGAATATGTTACAAGATTATTGGAGTTGTCTCCCCATTTTATAGGTCATCATCTTCACAAAAAGTCACCTACAGGCCCAAAATTGGCAGTTTCAGATTTGGACACCTAGAGGAATAGATTGAGTAGACTGAGAAGAGCAGATCTAGACTTTGAATTTCCAGAAAAGCCAAACTAGACTCATTCACCACAAGTGGCGAATGAGTCCCACTATAGGTGTTTTTTGGAGATCTTTGCAGATTTGGATACCCATTTTCCTGAAACTTGTTCCTATACAGAAACCCAAATATGGGAATAATTTTCCCAAAATGGCAAATGAGTCCCACTAGGCCTAAAAAGCAGCAATTTCAGGATTCTAGAGACCCATTCCATCTCTCTCCAAATTCCAGGTGCACACTTTCAATTTTGTAGCTTTTCGTTTTGTTTCATGGTCATTTCTAGGTCATTCATTGAAGCATTGCATCAAACGAAGGTTTTGCATTTCATCCTTCATTACATTGTCTTTCCAAGTCTAAACTTGGTGGTGAACCCCTCTTCTAATCTGAAATCATACCCTAGGATACCCTATTGTCAGATCTCTTGCCTCTATTCTTAGGGTGAGATCTCTAGGGCCATCCTTGAATGTGAAGTATAGAAGATCGTTGCCCTAGGTCCTAAACCCTAGTGGAGACAAAATTATATTTACACATTGTATGCCTCATAAAAATATAAGCTGTATTTCTAAGGTTACTTAGAGTGGGAAACATGAGATAAGGTGAAAAATTAAGTAAGGTGTGGGATCACTACCACAATTTAAATATAAAGAGGCCCATACAATATTTAAAAGGGTGAATGATTCCTTCCTAGTATACATAATCAAGAAGATAGGAGGGGATATGACCAACATTATATCTAATCAAGCTAAGAGCTTGATAGCCACCTAAGGTAGTTGGTTCATTTATTTCCCCAAGTCCACATACAACAAACTATTTGGATTTGTAAGGAATCCTTATCTTCTTTTGAGATTCTAAAGCAATAAGATAATCTAATCGAAGTATTTAATACATTTTTTGAGGTGTACAAGAAGCTCTCATAAAAATATAGAATATGGATTCAATTCATGATTTCTCTAGGTACCCTCACTTGTGTAAATGTGAAAAATTCCAAAGCCTTAGATGAATAACTTGCTAAGGGTAGTACAGTGATTTGAGTGATTTTGGGATTTTTCTTTGTTCCCGGATTGATGTCAATGACTTCTTCCTCAAGGGATGTGGATCCATCTTGCAATTGTGTGGTTGTAGGGGGAATTTTGAATTCCTCATCTATTAGCACCTCTAGAAGGTTTTCACTAATAGAAACATCCTTATTTTTTTATATTTTATATATGATAATGCCTCAAAGCGATTTTTACTAGGGGATTATTTATTTTTACTATTTTTAAAAAAATTGTATGAATGTGGAATTCTTCATGCTCCCCAAAAAATTTCAATGCATTAAGGTTGATTTTGAATTCCTTCTTGTGGTCACTAGGTGGAATATAGTCTTAGAGGCCTAATTATGCAATAATTTCATCATTCTCTAAAATACATCTAGAGGTATGCAATCATATTGTCCTAATTGATGAGTTGGGGATGTTGGAGTAGTAGATCAATGATTAGGTTGGTGTTTTTATGAAATAAGTTGGTGGTAGTGAGTTGTTCATAGAGGTCAAAATAATATTGTGTTTTGATGTTTTTAGTATCAAGGGAGGCATTTTTTATAATCTCAAAAGCGTCACTGTAAGATCCCCAAGAGTTGCAGTGTTCTCCTTTAGGTAAATAGGATCTAAAATTCCCTCTTCATGGAGGCCAAGACCTTTATCCTTGTAGTTCATTTTATTTCACATGTAGAGAGGGGCAGGATATTAATTATTTTTTAAACAAAATGCATATTCTTTATCTAAGTAGAGCCAAGTGGTTATTAAACCATCAATTTCTTTATTTTCTAGGAAACCATGTTGGGTGAAGGTAGTGGAGTTGTAAATTGAAATGTTGTTTTGGGCTTTTGACCTTTCATAGGGTCAACCATGGGAGAGGGAAGAAAGAGTAAGTTTTTCGATATGAAAAGTTTCATGTATTGAGTGTTCACCAAAGCCTTTGTCAATAATCTTATGGTGGAAGAAAATTTGGTAGATGATTTCTTGGGATTAGTGGAAGTGAAAGGGAGATTGCTAGGATCAATGAAGGATGAGCATTTTATGGGTGTGGGATTTGGAATGACCTTAGAGATTGGATAATGATGGAATTTTTGGGATTGTACATCTATCATCTTATAGTATTGGAAAGTGTTGTTGTTGGAAGGGATGATAGTTTCCACACCATTGTGAGGGAACTTGAGACACTAGTGGAAAATGGACAAGATGACTTGCATGGAATAGATCCATGTGTGATTGAGGAGGATGTTTGAAGGTGCAATGCAGATGTTCAAACATATAGAGCACATATGTTAATATTATAATCATGCTTAGAAACACTAAAAGCATACAAAAAAGACACTTCCAACTACTCCAAAATAAAAAACTGTGCTGGGACAAGGGTCCCATCAAGCACACCAAAAATGTGATGGTAAAAAAAATAAAGTAAAAGAATGCAAAACAATTACTCAATCTAAACAACATACACCTTTAATTATAACATATAATTGAAAGATAAAACATAAATAATAAAATATTTAAACAATGATTATGCCTTCCATTATTGTGAGAGATTGCTCCAATAATGGTTGATAGATAGCTACAATGATTGCATGCAGGTTGCTCTTTCTTATAATTTTCTCAAATAGATAACATGTACTTAGGATGAATGATTTTGTTATGATTTTCTTTTGGAGGAGGCTTTTTAAATAGACCTCCAACCATAAGGATGAAGAGTGAGAAATTTCACGGAGATCATGGGTGGAGATTAACTTATTAGTTGTGCAAGCTCTCAACATGACAAGTAGAAGGAGATGGTAAGTTGAGGATGACGATTGGAATCTCTCACACACATATGGGAATAGAGGGTGGAGATTAATTTATGATCTAGGATGGATGGTGAAGTTTCACACATATGGAAGAAGATGAAAGGGTGAGAATAATAAGTGGATAATCTTCAATTTCTCCATTGAGACAATAGAAATGTTATTGGTAAAACTCACACATGTGAGCGAATGTAAGAATGCATGTGGAAATGACATGTGGGAATTCTCACACATGTGAAAGAGTGTGGGGATTTGCATGATAATGACAATTGGAAAATCTCCCACATATATGTGAAAATTTGTGTGACATTGACAAGTGGAAGATCTCAAACATGTGTGAGAATAGACAATATAGATATTCTTGAAATAATAAATAGTAGAAATTAAAAGATAAGAAAATGATTTAATTTATTAAAATTGAGAAAGATTAGAAAAACATATTAACTTAATTAATCAAATAAACAAGATTCATTTAATTAATGAATTAAAAAAAATATAAACTAAATTAAATAAATGAAATTAGGTTACAATTAGAAAAACCTTCAGATTCTGTGATGAAAATGCTTCCTCCAGAATCGGGGATTTCAGAGAAGATAATCGAACATTCCAAGGTGGCGTTGATTACGTAAGCGATGATGACTTTAAAGGGATTTGAAATGGTTCTACTTCTTGCCCACTCTATTCAAATTAGTCAAAATGTATTTTTTTCGAACGGGATATTTTTCCACTTTGGCAGTTTCGGCACGTTGTTCAACGATGTAGTTTGAGTTTAGTCAAAACAGTTCTATTAACTTATTTTGGTTTTTGTGTAGATATTAATATTTATATTTAAATTTTAAATTCATAAAAAATTAACATAATTATTTTATGAGTTAATACGTGAGGATTCATAGAGATAATTTTAGTTTATAAAGCGTTTATTAAATTCTAATTAAATGCATTGATTTTATATTGTAAAATAAAAGACTAAGTTATATTTTAAATGAATACAATAGAAATATAATAGGAGAGGATTTTTGGGACTTTTATTTATAAATGTAGTAGAGTAATTTTGACGGTTAAGGTTTAGAGTTAGAGTGTTTTGTATAAGAGGTGAAGGAGAGTAAACTTGCCTCATGAAAGATGGATGTTGTATAGTGACAACAAAATTTCTAATAGTAAAGTTGAGTAGTAACGATTTCATGAGATGGCGAGTTGGGAAAGTTAATCATGAGGGCAAGGGATGACAATTTCATCAACAAGGAAGAACATGGAGCTAAGTGAGCCCAAAAGGTGGTGACTTAAAACATTACCCTTAGAAGAAGTATCAGTCAAGTATTGACCAAAACTTGGCAGTCCATATGGATATAAAGACCGAGTGAAGCTTAAGACACGTCCTCGTAATTATCTAAGGTAAAAGGGTTTGTATCCTAATTTCAAGATAAAGGTGAAACAAAACTTTAAAAAGATAAAATGTATTATATGGTTGAGTACAATCGGTGAGGGTGATCTGGTATGTTCTTTGATTATGCTATCGACCAAGGTTAAACACCCATAAGTACGATTGGGCTTGGTTTGAAGACAAAATCCCTTTACTTATGATTGCTTAGTCAAAAGATGACTTCTAACTTACATGTATGCTTTCATCATATTATAATTGACTTATTAAAAAAATAAAAAATATCAATATTTATATAATATAATTATTTCCATAATTTTTTTTAAAAAAATTCACCATAGACAAAAGCGAAACCTCTACAAAAACATTTAACACACAACCTTCTAGTAAATACTTTTCATTCCTTTGATAATTAGTTAAGTTATTTTATGCAAAGATAATTTGTAGACTTAGAAAGCTTGTAAGTTATACCTAGGATTTGAATATCCATTGAAGGGGGGGTAACTTATGCTTTTGCTTATGATTTATTGGTAGAGATACCTTTGTGTTTTGGGAAAAGAGAATAGGTTATTTCTTAGGTTAATGACTACCTGTAATATGCCAAATGTTCACTGAAGTAAATTTCCTAAGTTTTTACTGTGCAAGTAAAATAAACTATGTAACAAGCCATTGCAATAAAAAAATTTCCTTTCTTTATTGAAAATATATGAAAAAAGATGCTGAACATCTTACAATAAGGATTTCCATTCCATTACAATATTACAAAAAGTATAATATTTCCAAGAAAGTACAAAACTACATACATAGCTCCTTCGAGTTTCATAGCATAAGATATAGATGGTCCAAGAATCTGCCTTTCAAAACCTTAGTCCTCTATCGCTTGTTGAGGAGGAGAAGCATCACTCAAGCACTTTTCTGCCAACCACAGACTCATATGTGGTCCCTTGCACATATTTCAATGATAGATGGCCCTTCCCTTCGATGAAGGTATTGATTGGGTAACCTCGTACGACATACCATTCTGATCTTAGTGTTGTGTCCTACATGACTAGGATTAATAACCTACGCTAGGTAGCCCTCATGCATTTAAATGGACATGGTGAACTGACAGTGGAGTCTTGACATCACACTCTCTACAGTGGAGTCTCAGACATTCACACTACTTTGGACAAAGTGTTCTCATTCAGTATAATTGAGTGATGGTCTACCATTTAGCTACACTATGGCAAGCTCATTTTGACTCAAAGACATTATATCTATGCTTAGGAAATCCCTCTCCATGGGCAAGCTACTCCCTAGGATAACCTATCTCTTTAACACAACCTAAGGTAACACAACTCAATAAGCAAAGTACAAGTTTCCTCCCTTCACTGGACAACATTCCCATGAGTAACCTACTAGCCATCTAGCATAATTAATTATCTAGTTATGAGTGTTCCTTACGCTTTTCTATGTTTAATCATATCTAGTATAATAACAATACCTATGATAAACATACTCTTTTACCCATATCTACTCATGTCTAGTATAATAATAATACCCATGACAAACATTCTCTCCTATCATGGAGTACTTACAAACAATGCACAAATAAAGTAAATAGTTTCAACTTTTCTTTCAAAGTAAACAATACTTTCCTCTATGTGCAAGTAACAACAAGACTAGTTTAATCAATCAAGAGATAACTCATTCAAACATAGAATAAAAAAAAGTAGAATATCCTCATGCTTGTGTTTAAGCTTTCCAATTTGATTGGCTATAGTCACAACAGTTCTAGAACAACTATCTCGATATTGATCCTCCAAAAAAGTCTCACAACTCTTAACTCTTAAGTTGGAAAATGCTTCTTCTCAAAGGATAATAAAACTCTCTCAATATTCAAAGTTCTTCCTCACTGTTTTGACAGAATATTGCAGATAGAGAAGCATTCAAAATGCAGAGACTTTTGCACAAGAAATAATGCATAGAAGAAGAATAATGATGCGTAAAAAAAAAGAACTCATGTTGCTATTTATACAACATGTAGGAGATCATACAACCTATAGATTAGGCATGTATGATGATAGCAAATTGCATGAACAACAACACATTTAACTCAACTAAAAGGTGGCGAATAAGAAAGCATTTAATCAGCTCAAATAGTAACAAATTGAATGGGTTAAATGACAACAAACAAAGACTATTTCAAATCTCCACATGATGGAATTCGACTGGAAACTCAAAGTAGACTTCTATAGTTTAAAGGATTCAAAGGTGGCGCCAAGCATTATAGTGCTTTCACAAAGGTGGCGTGGTTTCTTCCTTCATAGAAATAATCAATAACAAAAGTGTGCCATCAAGCTAAAGTATCGACTAAGTCATGCTGATCAGTATTGATTCACTCATTAAATCAGTTTAGACAAAGTCATCGATATGTTTCCATTTATTTATAGCTATTTGGTTGATGCAACATATCATGGTAATTCTGTTGACCAAGTCCATGGTTCAATAAGGCGTCGACTTATTCTCATTATTGAATTTAATGGTTTCAAAGTTTGCAGATTCAAACTCTCTTTTCGTTTGACAACAAGAGTATAAAATGTGGCTCAAGAAATACAGTCGTAACCATCTCAAAGTTTGGCCACTAAGTTATCCATGATAATCGACTTCAAAGCCAAATGTATAAAGTATTATAATTGGCTAATAATCATTGCTTTAAATAGTCAATCTCAAAGAAAATAATATTTAAATATAAGTACATAACTTATACATATATATTACATATATATTTACTTACACATATATATATATGTATACGTATATATGTGTATGTTAGTATATATCCATATTTATCATATGTCAATAAATCGTGTATATATAATTGATATACAAAGGAATACATCATAATAGAAATCACATTGTTATATTGATATATCAGTTGTGTATACACACACACATATATATTCATATATATATGCCTCTATGTACATGTATGTGTATGTAGACATGTATCGATACATTCATATGGGCATGTCAATTTGCCACCATACACGTATATGGATACATTTATACATATGGATATATGTATATACATTATATACATATATATATATATATATACATATTTGATTCTCACACCAAATCATACACAATTACTACGGTATTGATAAAATACTACGGGCGATATATCTATACGTATACATATGCATGCCGTTGGTTCCAACAGATAGTTCCATGTGCATAAGCAACTCGTGCATGAGTGTGCATAGGTACATCTACCTATGTACCCTTATGTACACATTCCTTTGTGCGTATGGTCTATCATCGTCGTGCATGTGCATACACATACACATACACATACCTCGTATGTTTCACATATATCAATACAAGCATAGTAACAAGGAAAGAAATCTCAAGATCAAACAGATAAACATCACCCAATAATGTACTCAATAGTAAATTAGACTCTTACTAAAGCATACATACATACTAGGTGTCACGGGGCTAGACCAGTGCACGGATCGAATGCACCTTTTCTGCTTTGAGAGGTCTATCTCGTGCGACACTGCTCAACAAAATACTTGCGATTCCCTTGTAGACAAGCCCTTTCCTATTCACAGATTATGCCTTTGAACCAGCGAGTCCTCCTTCATGAGGAACTCGACTTCTACAAGCACATCACAAAATTATGCACCTGCGAGCTACTACGAGCTCTTTGGCTTGCATGTTAGGAACATGACTCACTTTGTTCACTTTCTTGAACGCTACTGCACACTGGTATAGACTTGGTGATTCCATCGAGTGCTTCATCCTGGTGTCCCCCATAAGATGATGGATTACTAGTCTCGTTCACCTTGAGCTATGAGTTCACTCTTCACATGGACAAGCTCTTGGAGCACTTCCAAATCCAACACCAAACTCACGATGAGTTCCTTCTTGCTCTTTGGGGAGGTTGACTCCAGTTGAGTAACTCCCACTTGCACCATTGAGCCCAGGATCCTAGATCACCTGGTCCAATGACTGTGCAACTTGCACCAACAATACCAATCCGAGTATCTGGGACTCCTTCCTTGCTGCCCCATTCCTGGGTTGAACAACAACTTCACTGGCATCCATCCTTGCACATAATGTACACCATACTGATTGACTCAGCCCTTGAGTTCAAACCTTGTGATCCTGGCCGGAGAGGATTGGATCTACCTCAAGAGTATGCCGACATGCTTTCGCTTGATGGAGCCCATGTGTGACCTACACGACATGGTCCAACACTACTTGTGGGAAGCGCACCTGGTGTGGTTCCTTGACTTGCACCCAAATGCTAAGAAGCAGACTTGCTCTGTCCTCAGACTTACATGAGCTCACTTGCTAGAACTCCCCTACTCATTCTAGACTTTGCTTGACACTGCTAGAATGCGCTTGGCCATCCCAGGCTTACTCTTGCCGACTCAGATCGATAGCTCGCCCAACATTGCATTCCTCTTTTTACCTCGTCACTTGGGACAAGTTCCAACATCTAGTCCCCTCAGTGGCATGCCTTGGAACTAACTCATGCTGGCCCTGTTACTGCATTTCACAGGGTTCAGGATACTGGGTTCACCACCAAACCCCTTTCACCATGGCTAGGGTGGAATGAGATCCTTCCTCATTCCTAAAGACCAATGATGACACCTGAGCCACTTTTGTTTCACTCCTAGAAGGAAGAGTTTGAGGAGCACGTTGGGATGTCCTACTGTGAACTCTTAGTGCAACTTGATTGCATCCCTATGGCATCCATATCCATTCGAATGACCATACCTCCCTATATAAGCTATTTGTGTGAATCCCTGACATCTGTAGGAATACACCATACTTTGGGCCGACTTCCCCATTTCTGACTTTCCTCAATGCCAATAGGAACTTACTACTTTGTAGACTATGCATCTTGCTAACTCTTTTGCCATAGCTAGCATGACTCTGTAGACTTACCATCTGGCTAACTCTCTCATCATGGCTTGGCATGACTCTACAGACTTGGCATTCGACTAACTCTTTCGTCATGGTTGGGTATGACTCTGCAAACTTGGTGTTTGGCTAACTTCTTTGACGAGTCCAACTCACCTTGTAGAGTTGCACCACTCTTGCACAACCTACAACAACTCGCCATGACTTGGCATGACTCGACACTACGGAATGCTTCGTGCTACACTACCCACACTACACTGGGGTAACTCGGCTTCAACATTGGAACTAGTTGTCCAACTCACCTTAGCATCTCTTCAACACTAACATCAAGTACTTGGATTCCAATGCAACTTGGCCATGTCCAATGGACGATGGACTTGGTTCATGCCTCATGGTAGATGGGTGCACAATGGCTCGTCCTATGGCTCCTCGAATGGGTGTGCCCTGTGGAAGAGTCCTAGACGTTGCATCCACTAGACTCCTTGATCCAACTCGCACGACCGCTGTGACTTGTCTGACTCACGCATTGGTGCACCGTATCACACCAAACTTGTAACACCAAGGGTACAACCTGGTTGCACCACACTCGGACTGGGTCTAGTGCTCCTCGAGTGCACTGTTCACTTCAAAGCCCCTTACATTCTACCCCACTTAAAAACAGGTGACGTCCTCGATGCCAGTGCTTGGGCAAGGGTTTCATCATTAGCTACTTCCTGACGAAGACTTATGAACCTATCCAAGGGATCTCCAAATGCTGAACTATTGACAACTTGTCTCATACTGAAGTGAAGCGGGGGTTGCATGTCTCTAACACTGCAACGCTTTGCAAGGTTCTACTGCCTTGACTAACTTACTGAGCTGTTCGATGGAGAACATTGCATCGTTGGGGATGCACTCCTTAGGGAACTCACTGCGACAACTCGGCTGTGTAGGTTCAATACCTAGCCTCCGATGACTAGCATACCCTCTTCTGACTGTTTCTCAAATTCACACCTTCAACTTTCGGCTTCACAACTTCTATTCATTGTGCCATCTTTTCGACCTATGATGCCCCAATATTGTAGCTTCTGCAACTAGTATACTGTGTAGGCGTGGCTTGGCACCCACTCAATTTCTTGGAGTCTCTCACCTGTCAAATGATGACCCAAAATGAACGACAACATCTGTCTGCCGATACACGTCCTATGTTGGGTGATCCTTCAATACTCGATCATACTTTTTTCCACCTTGCATGGTGTACTTTTGAAAACTCTTGGAGTCTACCCTAGTGTTGAATCAGAACACCTTTGCTTTGCACACTTCATCTGCACTGAATGTACCTTTGTGGTAATTGGATCAGCTCCGAATCTTTTTTATCCTTTTGCAAAATTCTTTTTCTGTGACTCGACTTTGTGGGATTCTAAATCTCTTAGCCTGGCATGCCACCAAATTTTTTCCTTGGATCAGTCCCTTACGTGATCCTACACCCTGAACTTTTCCTTGGGCAGGTCCCCCGTTCAATTACACCTCAGAGTTGTGTCTGGCACAATCCTACGCCCTAAACTGATGCACTTGGATGCGATCGAGTCCTCCATTGATCTCACCTCGGATCTGAGCTTGGTTAGGATCCTATGCCCTAAACTTTGAGACTGGGCTCAGGTCCCCCTTTTCGATTTCACCTCTATTTTGAACTAGGTCAGGAACCTACACCCTAAACACTATGGCGGCTGCATAGGTCTCCCTTTTTTATTTCACCTCAGTTCTGAACTGGGTCAGGAACCTACCCCCTGAACACTATGGCGGCTACATAGGTCCCCCTTTTTACCTGCCATGAAACACCCACATACCACTGCAACAACTACATCGCGTCTGGTTCCCTGTCAGCTTATGCTTCTCTGTAGACATTCCACAACACTTGCGACATCTTAACCCAACTTGTAGGCCATGTCGACTTCCTTTCCAACTCCTCACCTTTGAGGATCACTTGCAACCACTGTTGGATCCGATCCAATACTCGGTTGGCTAATTGCACTTGCTTTGGATAAGTGACTTCTGATGTGGGGGCTCTAGAGTTGTGACCCTCGTTGAGTCCACATTGAACTGTGTCTACATTGTTGGTGTCCAGATTCAATGCATCCCATGATGGGTTCGTCTTCACAGATAGCTTCTCTATCCGGCGTCCACGCTGGGGTGTATGACTTAAGGCACAAGTCTGGCTCACCTGAATGCGCATTCTGATGATGTGACTTAGAAGAGTCCCCTAAGAACTACTTCAGCGCGTACCCATCCATTGGGTATGACTTGATGCACACATAGTTCTGTGCTGATGCGACTTTGGATGCGCAACTGGACTGGCTCCAGTGCCACTTGATGCAAACTCAGCTCAGGAGTCTGACTTAGGGAACTCTTTGTCCCACTTTTTGATGTTGCTGATGAACACCTAGACAACTTGTGCCCACCTTTGAGTTGATTCGCCCCATTTAACAACACACCATCCAAATCTCCTTCGTTTTCCTATTGCCGAAGTTCTGCACAACTCAGGGTCCATAATCCTTCGTTGCTCCCTCCCGCACTTAGACAGAGGCCCCATAACCTCTTCCGGTATCTTGATACACAGATGCACAAATTTGAACCAAAAACAAGTGTTTCCCTGGAACTTGGCCACAAATCACTCACCGAATCCTGATCCCTGCATGGATCGATCTCTAAATCACATGATACTATTTCAAACCATCCTGATTCAATCTCACGCACCACTGCTGGATGCTACACACTACAATTCCTGGATGCAGTGACTAACTTGAGGACCATGCCCTGATGGCCCACTTCTATCTACTCACACAACTGACTACACTATTGGAATGAGACCTTACTCGGTACTCTGTTGTCACTCCATTTGCAAATATTCTCTTCGAAACCACGATGGCTTCATGACTTCGACACCAATGGTGGTGTTCCCTGGGCATGAATCTTGTGAGTCTCCAATGAAGCCATTCCTTACTCAACTCATACCTAGCTGACTTGCTTGGCTCAGAGGGAGCCCTGCCTCGCACTCCGATAATACCCAAACTCAGACACACATCCAATGCTAGCTTAGAGTATTAGAAGAGAATAACTAGATTTTGCTTTGATACCAACTGTCATGGAGCTAGACCAGTGCACAAATCAAATGGACCTTTTTTGCTCTGAGAGGTCTATCTCGCGCAAAATTGCTCAACAAACTACTTGCAACTCCCTTGCAGAAAAGCCCTTTCTTGTTCACAGATTACGCCTTTGAACCAGCAAGTCCTCCTTCATGAGGAACTCGACTTCTACAAGTGCATCGTAGAATTATGCACCTGTGAGCTGCTATGAGCTCTTTGGCTTGCATGTTAGGAACATGACTCACTTTTTTCACTTTCTTGAACGCTGTTGCACATTGGTACAAAATTGGTGATTCTACCGAGTGCTTCATCCTGGTGTCCCCCATAAGATAATGAATTACTAGTCTCATTCACCTTGAACTTTGAGTTCGCTCTTCACGTGGACAGGCTCTTGGAGTGCTTCCAGATCCAACACCAAACTCACAATGAGTTCCTTCTTGCTCTTTGGGGAGGTTGACTCTAGCTGAGTAACTCCCACTTGCACCATTGAGCCCAGGATCCTCGATCACTTGGTCCAATGACTTCAAGGACTGTGCGAATTGCACCAACAATACCAATCCGAGTATTTGGGACTCCTTCCTTTCTGCCCCATTCTTGGGTTGAACAACAACTTCACTGGCATCCATCCTTGCACGTACTGTACACCATACTGATTGAATCGGACCTTGAGTTCAACCCTTGTGATCCTGGCTGAAGAGGATTGGATCTACCTCAAGAGTATGCCGACACACTTTCGCTTGATGGCACCCATGTGTGACCTACATGACATGGTCCAACACTACTTGCGGGAAGCGCACCTGGTGCAACTCCTCGACTTGCACCCGAATGCTGAGAAGCGGACTTGCTCTATCCTCAGGCTTACATGAGCTTGCTTGCTAGAACTCCCCTACTTTTTCTAGACTTTGCTCAATACTGCTGGAATGCGCTTGGCCATCCTAGGCTTACTCTTGTCGACTCAGATCCGTAGCTTGCACAATATTGCATTCCTCTTTTTACCCCGTCACTTGGGACAAGTTCCAACATCCAGTCCCCTCGGCGGCATGCCTTGGAACTAACTCATGCTGGCCCTGTTACTGCATTTCACAGGGTTCAGGATACTAGGTTCACCACAAAAACCCTTTCACCATGGCTAGGGTGGAATGAGATCCTTCCTCATTCCTAAAGACCAATGATGACACCTAAGCCACTGGGGACTCGACGTGGGAGCTACTTCTGTTTCACTCCTAAAAGGAAGAGTTTGAGGAGCACGCTGGGGTGTTCTGCTGTGAACTCTTAGTGCAACTTGATTGCATCCCTATGGAATCCATATCCATTCGAATGACCATACCTCCCTATATAAGCTATTTGTGTGAATCCCTGACATCCATAGGAATATTCCGTACTTTGGGCTGACTCCCCCATTTCTAACTTTTCTCAACGCTAAATAACCCATAGGAACTTACTGCTTTGCATACTCTGCATCTGGCTAACTCTTTCGCCATGGCTGGGCATGACTCTATAGACTTATCGTCTTGCTAACTCTCTCGTCATGGCTTGGCATAACTCTGTAGACTTGGAATCTGACTAACTCTTTCGTCATGGCTAGGTATGACTCTGCAGACTTGGTGTTTGGCTAACTGCTTTGACGAGTCCAACTCACCTTGTAGAGTTGCACCACTCTTGCACAACCTACAACAACTCGCCATGACTTGGCATGACTCGACACTACGACATGCTTCATGCTACACTGGGGTAACTCGACTTTGACATTGGAATTGGCTGTCCAACTCACCTTAGCATCTCTACAACACTAACATCAAGTACCTAGATTCCAATGCAACTCAGCCATGTCCAATGGACGACGAACTTGGTTCACGCCTGATGGTAGATGGGTGCACTATGGCCCGTCCTATGGCTCCTCGACTAGGTGTGCCCTGTGGAAGAGTCCTAGATGTTGCGTCCACTAGACTCCTTGATACAACTCACATGACTGAGCTGTGACTTGCTTGAATCACACATTAGTGCACCGCATCACACCAAACTTGTAACACCAAGGGTACAACCTGGTTGCACCACACTCAGACTGGGTCCAGTGCTCCTCAAGCGCACTATTCACTTCAAAGCCCCTTACACTAGGGATGAATTACCAATTTCCCACTTAATAACCTTGGCTCAATTATTCAATTGTGGTGTGTGTAAGCTCAGATAGGTTATGTTACTGGTTAACCAACCAAGACCTTCTCTTGATTGATACTTCCCCTTTTCCTGGAGGAATTGAACATATACCTGCAATCACTAACATATGCACATGACAGTCAACTGTTCACAAAATATGTAGTTTATGTACATTACATCTCCAAAGTTAGAATATCAACACAATATTCATCCAATCACATAAATGCATTCCTTCATATAACATTAAATGAGATGACATTCATTCATTAAACAATGATAACAAAGTGCACACACAATTTATTCATCCACTGAATTCACATTACATTCACATTTTACCCTACATAGTAATAGTAAATAGTATTTGCACAATTGAGGTGTAACACTACCTATTGAAGGAAATTACCTATGCATAGTTTATAATGGTCTAAAGTCAAATTGAGATAGAGTACTGGTGTATGTGAATAGGATGACTATCACTTGAAGTACTGAGTGTGAATAATTTGGCCAAAGTAGTGTGATTGCCTTGGCTCCACTGTCAGTTCACCATGTTCTTTTTATGCATGCTAGTTTAGGATTGTAGTGTCTACAAGTTCTAGTTATGTATGGCACAACACTAACCTCAGAGTGGTTGTCATTACGAGGTTAATCCACCAATCTCTTCGTCGAAGGGAAGGGCCACATCTATCCAGTGATAGATGTGCGAGGGATCGCATTTGAGTCTGTGGTTGGCAAAAAAGCACTTGAGTGATGCTTCTCCTCCTTAGTTGGTGACCAAAGATTTGAAAGGAGATTCTTGGATCATCTATATCTATTTCTTTGAAGCTCGGTTGAGCTACGTATGTACTTTGTATATAATTGTTGGAAAATATGTAACATGTGGAGTATGATATTGGAAATAAAATCAAAATTTGGAATTTGTTATGTCATCTATGTTCATTTGTCCTCTTTTGGAAAATAATTTTTTTATAGCAATGGTTAAGAAACATAGTTTATTTACTTGAAAGTGAAAAATTAGGAAATTTACTTGCATGAACAATTAGCATGTTACAAGTTTCATCATTCTCTAAAAGACATCTAGAGGTACATATGTGATCATAATGGTCATAGTTGATGAGTTGGGGATGTTGGAGTAGTAGATCAATGATTAGGTTGGTGTTTTTATGAAATAAGTTGGTGGTAGTGAGTTGTTCATAGAGGTCAAAATAATATTGTGTTTTGATGTTTCTAGTATCAAGGGAGGCATTTTTTATAATCTCAAAAGTGTCACTATAAGATCCCCAAGTTACAGTGTTCTCCTTTAAGTAAATGGGGTTTGAAATTCCCTCTTCATGGAGGCCAAGACCTTTATCCTTGTAGTTCATTTTATTTCACATGTAGAGAGTGGTAGGATATTAATTATATTTTAAACAAGATGCATATTCTTCATCTATGTAGAGCCAAGTGGTTATTAAACCATCAATTTCTTTATTTTCCAGGAAACCATGTTGGGTGAAGGTAGTGGAGTTGTATTGAAATATTATTTTGTGGCCTTTTGACCTTTCATAGGGTCAACCATGGGAGTAGGGAGAAAGATGAAGTTTTTTGATATGAAAAAACCTTTGTCAATAATCTTATGGTGGAAGAAAATTTGGTAGATGATTTCTTGGGATTAGTGGAAGTGAAAGAGATATTGCTAGGATCAATGAAGGATGAGCATTTTATGGGTGTGGGATTTGGAATGACCTTAGAGATTGGATAACGATGGGATTTTTGGGATTGTACTTCTATCATCTTATAGTATTGGAAAAGGGTGGTTGTTGGAAGGGATAATAGTTTCCACACCATTGTGAGGGAACTTGAGACACTAGTGGAAAGTGGACAAGATGGTTTTCATGGAATGGATCCATGTGTGATTGAGGAGGATGTTGAAGGTGCAATACAAATGTTCAAACATAGAGCACATATGTTAATATTTTAGTCATGCCTAGAAACACTAAAAACATACAAACAAGACACTTCCAACTACTCCAAAATAAATAAAAAAACTATGTTGGGACAAGGGTCCCATCAAGCACACCAAAAATGTGATGGTAAAAAAAATAGAGTAAAAGAATGCAAAACAATTACTCAATCTAAACAACATACACCTTTGATTATAACATATAATTGAAAGATAAAACATAAATAATAAAATATTCAAACAATGATTATGCTTTCCATTATTGTGAGAGATCGCTCCAATAATGGTTGATAGATAGCTACAATGATTGCATGTAGGTTGCTCTTTCTTATAATTTTCTCAAATAGATAACATGTACTTAGGATGAATGATTTTGTTATGATTTTCTTTTGGAGGAGGCTTTTTAAATAGACATCCAACCATGAGGAAAAAGGGTGAGAAATTTCTTGGGAGATCATGGGTGGAGATTAACTTATTAGTCGTGCAAGCTCTCAATGTGACAAGCAGAGGGAAATGGTAAGTTGAGGGTATGATTGGAATCTCTCATACACATATGGGAATGGAGGGTGGAGAGTCATTTACGATCTAGGATGGATGGTGAAGATTCACACATATGGAAGAAGATGAAAGGGTGAGAATAATAAGTGGACAATCTTCAATTTCTCCACTAAGACTACGAAAAATGTTGTCCATAAGACTCACACATGTGAGAGAATGTAAGAATGCATGTGGAAATGACAAGTGAGAATTCTCACACATGTGAAAGAATGTGGGGATTTGCATGATAATGACAATTGGAAGATCTCCCACATGTATATGAAAATTTGTGTGACATTGACAAGTGGAAGATCTCAAACATGTGTGAGAATAGACAGTATAGATATTCTTGAAATAATGAACAGTAGAAATTAAAAGATAAGAAAATGATTTAATTAATTAAAATTGAGAGAGATTAGAAAAACGTATTAACTTAATTAATCAAATAAACAATATTCATTTAATTAATGAATTAAAATAAATTAAACTAAATAAAATAAAATAAATGAAATTAGCTTACAATTAGAAAAGCCTTCAGATTCTGTGATGAGAACGCTTTCTCCAGAATCGGGGATTTCGGAGAAGATAATAGAACATTCCAAGGTGGCACTGATTACGTAAGCGATGATGGCATAAAAGGAATTTGAAACGGTTCTTGCCCACTGTATTCGAATTAGTCAAATGTATTTTTTTCAAACGGGATTTTTTTCCACTTTGGCAGTTTCAGCACGTTGGCCAACGATGTACCTAGTTTGAGTATAGTCAAAACAGTTCTAATAACTTATTTTGGTTTTTGTGTAGATATTAATATATAAATTTTAAATTCATAAAAAAAAAAACATAATTATTTTATGAGTTAATTTGTGAGCAGGGCTTAAATTTGACGGTCGATCTTGCTTGTCAATAAATTTTTTAATGACGGTTATCTATTCAAAGGTGCCCTTAAAAACATTATGATATACCTTAGTGTAAGTAAAATTATATATAAATCAAATATATATATATCATTATAATTCTATATAAATTTTAACAGTCTATCCAAAATCTCTCCTTTCATCTGATACAATCTTCTTAAAATTTTGATTGTATTTTATGGCAAAAATCTCTAAATACGGTCATACGACCATCAAATTTAAGCCTTGTTTGTGAGGATTCATAAAGATAATTTTAGTTTATAAAGCGTTTATTATATTCTAATTAAATGCATTGATTTTATATTGTAAAATAAAAGTCTAAGTTATATTTTAAATGAATATAATAGGAGAGGATTTTTGGGACCTTTATTTATAAATGTAGTACAGTAAGTTTGACACTTATAAGGTTTAGAGCTAGAGTGTTTTGTATAAATCTTAGGGGTGAAGGAGAGTAAACTTGCCTCATGAGAAGATTGTGAAGTTGAAGAAATGGATGTTTCATGGTGACAAAAAAATTCTAATACTAAAGTTGAGTAGTAATAATTTCATGAGATGGCAAGTTGGGAAAGCTAATCATGAAGGTAAGGGATGACAATGTCATCAACAAGGAGGAACATGGAGCTAGGTGAGCCCAAAAGGTGGTGAGTTAAAACATTACCCTTAGAAGAAGCATCCATCAAGTATTGACCAAAACTTGGGAGTCCATATAGATATAAAGACTAAGTGAAGCTTAAGACACGTCTTTATAATTATCTAAGGTAAAAGGTTTTGTATCGTAATTTAAAGATAAAGGAGAAACAAAACTTTAAAAAGATAAAAGGTCCAATATAGTTGAGCACAATTGGTGAGGATGATGGTATGTTCTTTAATTATGCTATCGACCAAGGTTTAAACATCCATAAGTGCGATAGGACTTGATTTGCAAAATCCCTTTACTTATGATTGCTTAGTCAAAAGATGACTTCTAACTTATATGTAAGCTTTCATCATGTTATAATTGACTTATTAAAAAAAATATATGTCAATAATTACAAATATAATTATTTAAAAAAAAACAATCATAATAGACAAAAACGAATCCTCTGCGAAAACATTTAGCATACAGCCTTCTAGTAAATACTTCTCATTCCTTCAATAATTAGTTCAGAAAATCAAATTAGTTAATATAGTTAGTTATTTGTTTATTGAAAAAAATCCTTTTGTCCCGACTATTAATGCCGGCCATCGTAGAGCTGTACCCACCTTTGTACGGATACTCCGATGTAACTTTTTGTTGGGATTAAATAGAAAATCTTAAAAAGATCACCGTTTGGGTAGAGGAAATGGGAGGGGCTTAGCTATTCATCCAGAATGTCATGATTTCAATCGGGTCGAATCGAGGAAAGTCCATTATCACGGTATAACTGGTGGCTGCTAGGAAAACAAAGGTCAAATCTCGTGT